>CM055265.1:91592371-91706589 GCA_029237695.1 Conchocele bisecta | reverse complement strand
CAAGTTATGTAGGTTTTAATTTCAAATTGGCTTGGATTATGCAGGACTTGCTGTGACGTCAGAGATGACCAATAAATACTTAGTTTTATTATACCCATTTTTAAAAAACAAATGGGTATATTGTTTTCGTCACAGGTGTCTGTCCATCTGTCTGTACATCCGTCTATAAGTCTGTCCATCATGTTTCTTGTAAGAAGTAAAACTGTTTAACTGTAAAATGTAGAGACTTGACACTTGGTGTGTGCCTTCCTTATGGTGTGTAGATGCGCAAAGTGAATTATGATTTTTGATTCGACCCCCGGTCATGGTTTATCTCACCTTTTCGACTTAGCATTTGGGAAAAGTGGCTATATTGTGATGGTGTGCCATCGACTGTGCTCTAGTTATACCCACTTTTTGTAGAAAAATGGGTATACTGTTTTCGTCACGGTGTCCCTTTGCAAATTTGCCTGATAAATTGCATAATTTCTAAACTGTCATAGATGTAGCATAATACTTGGTATATATTTTCTTTATAGCGGAAGCTAGATAATAGAAATGAATTTCAAGTTTGAATCCGACCCTTGAGACATGGATTAGGTCCCCTTTTGGATCTAAATTGTCCGTACGTCTGTGTGCTGATTTTTGATTCGACACCCGGTCATGGATTATCTCGTCCTTTTTTACTTAGAATTTCCCAATTCTGCCTTGTAAGAAGTTAAACTTTTTAATCACAATAGGTAGAGACTTGAAACTTGGTGTGTGCCTTCCTTATGGAGTGTGTGCAAAGTGAATTTTGTTTCTTGATTCGACCCCTGGTCATGGATTATCTTCCCCTTTTTGTCGTAGCATTTGGGAAAAGTGGGTATATTCTGATGGCGCGCCATCGACTGTGCTCTAGTTTATATTAATTTTATTTTTAACATTCTGTCTTAATTAAATTCATATATTGATCTCATGTATTCAGAAATACAATTTTATTTTAGAAACTAGAAAATGTGTCCATAGAACAAGGATGTAAACAAGGCAAAATTCCAAGTCCAAAAGGGGGAGATAATCCAAAGGTCAGTGTCAAAGCAAAAATAGAAATTAACTTTGTGCATCTACACACCATAAAGAAGCTACATACCAAGCATCAAGCCTCCAGCTATTACGGTTTACAAGTTTTACAAGTGACAAGGCAAATTGGTGAAACTCTGAAGTCGAATAATCCATGACCCGGGGGTCGAATAAAAAATCATATACATTTTGCACATCTACTCATCATAAGGAAGCTACATACCAAGTTTCAGGTATTTAGCTAGTACGGTTGAACAGTTTTACGAGTTACAAGGCAAAATTGGGAAATTCTAAGTCGAAAAAGGGGAGATAATTCCATGGCCCGGGTGTCGAATCGAAAATCGAAATAAACTTTGCGCATCTACTCATCATAAGGACTAAGGAGGCTACATACCAAGTTTCAGTTGCCGATTTCATCAAAATTGCAAAGTATACATATCTAGGGAGTAATCATTTATTTTTCCTGAAATGCATTATTATAGAGCTAACGACTGCATATACTTGATGATTAAAAGTATGCAGAATTATTTACTGAATTTATTACATTATCACAGCCAAATTCAGTATAATAAAAATTAATAAATTTATCCTTAAATTGAAAATTTCTCCCTCAAAGTATACTTTGCTAGATAAGTATACTTTGCAATGTTGGTGAAATAGGCTACTGGTCTGTAGCTAGTATGGTTTAAAGTTTTACGAGTTACAAGGCAAAATTGGGAAATTATAAGTCAACAAGAGTGCCGCAAGTCACAAAATACGCCCGTCAAATATGGGCCAGTCAGCGAAGATGCAGAAATGTGAAGCTGTCACCAATAGACTTTGAGCCACCAATAACCCCCCTCCCCTCCCCCCCCCCCCTGTGGGATTTTTGGTCAGTATGATTTTCGGATTCAGTAAGCTATTGTCTATCAAACCTGATTGTCTGCGCCTACAAAGCCGATGGATGAACAAATGGCGGCCATTTTCCAAAATGGCCGCCATACAAAACTGGGTGGTTTTAGAACAGGCCGATATGTGTCATTTAAATCAAGTTCTTCAAAGTTAAGCGATATCATTTTGATGTTGTGACGATCGCAATTTGAATATTGTAAACCATGATGTATTTTGCCTCTTGAATTGTATTATATGTAGCTGGAACGTTTGTATATTGTGTTTCATCTTGCCTGATGCTGTGATGATTGCCTCGCCATAGATGCGATGTTTTGACATTAACACATTAACAACATGTATACTTTTTTTTTTGCAAGTTGAATGCTGTAAACCATGATATATGTTGCCTCTTGAATTGTATTATATATGGATCAAGCTGTTGCCTATTGTGTTTCATCTTGCCTGATGCCTCGCTACATGTGCGATGTTTTGACTAACAATATGTAGAATATTTTGTATTGCAAGTTGAATACTGTAAACCATGATGTATGTTGCCTCTTGAATTGTATTATATGTGGATTAAGTTTTTGCCTATTGTGTTTCATCTTGCCTGATGCTGTGAGGATTGCTTCGCCACAGGTGCGATGTTTTGACTTGAACAACATGTAGAATACTTTGTATTGCAAGTTGATTACTGTAAACCATGACATGTGTTTCCTCTTGAATTGTATTATATGTGGATTACGTTTTTGCCTATTGTGTTTCATCTTGCCTGATGCTGTGAGGATTGCCTCGCCACAGGTGCGATGTTTTTGACTTGAACAACATGTAGATATTTTGTATTGCAAGTTGAATACTGTAAACCATGATGTATGTTGCCTCTTGAATTGTATTATATGTGGATTCAGTTTTTGCCTATTGTGTTTCATCTTGCTGATGCTGTGAGGATTGTCTCGCCACTATAACGAGATTATTAATGTTGTAGATCAACTACTGTTGCCGATAATGATCTAGTGCCCGAAATGTTTTGAATATTCGGATATATTTCAAAATCGGTACACCAGTCAATTTTTATTTGAGAAATGTCCGTACAGACGGACGAAAACACGGACTCATAGTATATTTAGTAAGTATGGACAATAATGTTACATATTTGAGTTGTTTTCAATCCACAGTAATGGTTATATGTTGTTAAATTGCATAATATTACATACCTGTTAAATTGCCATTGTAAAATGAGTGGGTGGGGAATGGTCGAAAATACGTTATTTTTCACTTTGTATATTTTGTGGTAGACACTAAATAGTCGACGTATATACATTGGATATGTTCAATTGGCCCTACTAGACTACATTGACATTGATAAAATGAAAAAACGCCAACTTTTCATAAAGTTATTAACATGTATATTTTAACCATTGAAATTGGGGTGGGTGTGGGTAATAAAACCTGTAAAATATGACTTCTAGATTGTCAAATTTATTTCAATTGTATATTATTCTATTCCATGGTGTTCGAAATCTCGGAAAACGTACGAAAATACCATCTTATTCGAACAAAAGGATATAAGTTAGGCAATTTTTATTAAAAAATGTGATTTTTCAAGATAATAAAAATACCGAGGGTGACATACTTGAAAATGGCGCCATATGTTCATCCATCGGGTTACAAAGCGCAGACAACGGATTAACACGCATAATTGAAAGGAAATATATGTCTGCAAAAATCTCACAGGGGCGGGAGGGTTTCAGTTATTGGCTCACGGGCTACAAGGCAAGAAATATTAATGAGAATTTGAAAGTCTATAGCATTATTTCTTCATCTTGTTGTGCTAAACATGTACGGTATACTAATTTAGGCAGAGATAGAAAAGTAGAGTGTAAAGTAGAAATGATAGGGAATTGCATACAATAATGCAGAACAAGAGGGCCATGATGGCCCTAATTCGCTCACCTGACTCCATGAACACCAGAGGAGAATGCGACATTGAGTTCATGTGTTTTAAAAAAATTGTGCTATTTTTAGATGGCGGTCAACTTGGATTAAGCGATGACTGTCATTTTACCAAATCTGAAAATGCTTCACCCAAAGATCTCAACTTCCTATGAAGTTTGGCCAGCATCGGCCATGTGGTTCCTGAGAAAAAGACGTTCAAAATCTTGAATAAATTGACCTTTTGGTCGCCTCATCGATACCTTCAATTTGATATATGGCATGAGCATATTCGGTCAAAAATAAAGTTTGACCCCAATTTGACCCCACGGGCCATGCCCATTTTTGACACCGGGGTCACCATTTTCACAACTTTGAAAGAGCATAGTAAATCGATCATTCCTACCAAGTTTAGTCGAAATCCGGCCAGCGGTTCACGAGAAGATTTTTTAAGAATTTATGCTATTTTTAGACGGCGGCCATCTTGGATTAGCGATGACCTCCATTTTAACAAATCTGAAAAGGCTTCACCCATGGACCATAACTTTTAAGTTTGGCTACCATGGGCCAAGCGGTTCATGTGAAGAAGAATTTTGAAATCTCTAATAAAAGAACAACCTTTTGACATTTCGGCGGCCATCTTGGATGTCATAACAATCCGATTTCGACAAAAAATGTACCAGAGTGATCGCCTCATTGATACCTTCGATTTGATATATAACATGACCATATTTGGTCAAAAATAAAATTTGACCACGGGCCATGCCCATTTTTGACCCCAGGGTCACCATTTTAACAACTTTGAAAGAGCAATGTACATCGATCATTCCTACCAAGTTTCGTCGAAATCCGGCTAGCGGTTCATGAGAAGAAGATTTTTTAAGAATTTATGCTATTTTTAGACGGCGGCCATCTTGGATTAGCGATGACCTCCATTTTAACAAATCTGAAAAGGCTTCACCCATGGACCATAACTTTTAAGTTTGGCTACCATGGGCCAAGCGGTTCATGTGAAGAAGAATTTTGAAATCTCTAATAAAAGAACGACCATTTGACATTTCGGCGGCCATCTTGGATGACATAACAATCCGATTTCGACATAAAATGTACCAGAGTGATCGCCTCATTGATACCTTCGATTTGATATATAAGCTGACCATATTCGGTTAAAAATAAAATTTGACCTCAATTTGACCCCACGGGCCACGCCCATTTTTGACCCCGGGGTCACCATTTTAACAACTTTGAAAGAGCAATGTACATCAATCATTCCTACCAAGTTTCGTCGAAATCCGGCTAGCGGTTCATGAGAAGAAGATTTTTTAAGAATTTATGCTATTTTTAGATGGCGGCCATCTTGGATTAGCGATGACCTCTATTTCAACAAATCTGAAAAGGCTTCACCCATGGACCATAACTTTTAAGTTTGGCTACCATGGGCCAAGCGGTTCATGTGAAGAAGAATTTTGAAATCTCTAATAAAAGAACGACGTTTTGACCTTTCGGCGGCCATCTTGGATGACATAACAATCCGATTTCGACAAAAAATGCACCAGAGTGATCGCCTCATTGATACCTTCAATTTGATATATGACATGACCATATTTGTTCAAAAATAAAATTTGACCCCGGGGTCACCATTTTAACAACTTTGAAAGAGCAATGTACGTCGATCATGCCTACCAAGTTTTGTCGAAATCCGGTTGGCGGTTCTTGAGAAGAAGATTTTTGAAGAATTTGTGCTATTTTTAGACGGCGGCCATCTTGGATTACGTGAGGACGTCATTTTAACAATTTTGTAATCCCCCTACCTAAGGACCATGACCATGAAGTTTGGTGACTATAGGCCCAATGGTTACCGAGGAGAAGACGTTTGAAAATGTTCACGGACGACGACGGACGACGGATGACGACGGACACATTGCGGTAACAATAGCTCACATGAGCTTCGCTCAGGTGAGCTAAAAAATGGCTAAGTTAAAAAGGTGATATTTTTGTTAAAACATATTTTTTCGGCATAAAAACACCAAGGTGCACATCTTCAATATGTGTAGAAGACGTGTGTATAGTTTCAGAACGATCGACTGAACGGTTTCGGAGGAGTTGTGTACACAAACTCTGTACCATATATAGAATTGTATAGACAAATGTAGAACAAATGGCTAAGTTAAAATGGGTGATATTTTTGTTAAAAAATATTTTTTCGGCATAAAAACACCAAGGTGCACATCTTCAATATGTGTAGAAGACGTGTGTATAGTTTCAGAACGATCGACTGAACGGTTTCGGAGGAGTTGTGTACACAAACTCTGTACCGTATATAGAATTGTATAGAAAAATGAAGAAAAAATGGCAGTTTCGGAGGAGTTGTGTACACTTTATACAAGTTTCAGGTCTGTAGCTAGTACGGTTTAAAAATTTTACGAGTTACAAAGTTAGTGACGGATGGAAGGACAAGGGTAACACTAAATGCCCCCTCCACTAGCTACAAACAAAGTTTCAGGTCTGTAGCAATTACGGTTTAAATGTTTTACGACTTAAAGGGTTGGTAACGGACGGACGAATGGAAGGACGGGACAGACGGACATGGGTAACACTCAATAAACACATAAAAACTACTGTCTGTTCCACGTTTTACTGCCGACAAACTTTTGGCTATTAAACATATTAAATCTTAAAAATATTTAAAAGTAAGTACTTTTTTATCAATAACAAAAAAGTCATCCTCCCCAAAATAATTTGTTTCGTGAAATTTGATCAAATATTGATTTTATTGTGAAACAAGAAACGAGGCAAAGCCACGAAGGCCAGGTTTTTTCCAAGCATAGACACTTGGATAACATAATTATACCCACTTTTTGTAGACTAGATGGCCGTGGCCTCCACGTCGCGCCTTGGGGCGAGGCATGGACACTAAAAAAATAGATATAGTAGATGGAAAAAAAACCAAAAAACTTTAACCGGACACACGGACGAACGGACGGACGTATGCCAAAATGCCGACGATATCGCGCTTTCCGCAACCAGGTGTGACAATGATGATAAACACCCATGTGAAGTATCAAGGTATTGGGTGAAGCAGTTGCAGAGATAGTAGCACAAAAAAACTTTAACAAAAAAATTCAAAGTAATTTGAACTTGACATAGGGCACAGGATCGCGCTTTCAAAACGCAAGCATGGTGCGACAATGATGATAAATCACCCATGTGAAGTATCAAGGTATTGGGTGAAGCAGTTGCAGAGATATAGTACACGAAAAAACTTTAACAAAAAAATTCAAAGTAATTTGACCTTGACATTGGGCACAGGATCGCGCTTTCCGCAAGCAGGTGCGACAATGATGATAAACACCCATGTGAAGTATCAAGGTATTGGGTGAAGCAGTTGCAGAGACATAGTACACAAAAAAACTAACTTTAACAAAAAAAATCAAAGTAATTTGACCTTGACATTGGGCACAGGATCGTGCTTTCCGCAAGCAGGTGCGACAATGATGATAAACACCCATGTGAAGTATCAAGGTATTGGGTGAAGCAGTTGCAGAGATATAGTACACGAAAAAAACTTTAACAAATAAATTCAAAGTAATTTGACCTTGACATTGGGCACAGGGGCCGCACGGTTGGGGGTTAGAATGAAAATATGGATGATGATAAACACCCATGTGAAGTTTCAAGGTAATGGGTGAAGCAGTTGCAGAGATATAGTATAACGAAAAAGTATTTTAACCAAAAAACTTTAACCAGACGTACATTAAAAAGTTAACGTTGAAAATGGCTAAGTCAATTACGTAGAAATAATAGGTGAAGGTAAAAAAATGGTCACATGTTGGATAGTTGTATGTAGTGGATAGTGGTGGACACCCCTTGGTTATGAAGCTGTGAAAGTTTGGTGGTCCTAGGTGGTACAGTACCAGAGAAATGGACTTAAACACGAAAACTTAACATTGTAAACGCGAAAACTTAACATTGAAAATGGCTAAGTCGACTGCGCGGAAAAAAAAAAATGGGTGAAGTTAAAAAAAAAGTAACATGTTGGATAGTGATATGTGGTGGGTACCCCTTGATTATGAAGCTGTGAAAGTTTGGTGGTCCTAGGTGGTACAGTACCAAAGAAATGGACTTAAACACGAAAACTTAACATTGTAAACGCGAAAACTTAACATTGAAAATGGCTAAGTCGACTACGCGGGCGAAAAAATGGGTCAGTTAAAAAAAAGTACATGTTGGATAGTGATATGTGGTGGGCACCCCTTGATTATGAAGCTGTGAAAGTTTGGTGGTCCTAGGTGGTACAGTAACAAAGAAATGGACTCAAACACGAAAACTTAACATTGATTGTGGACGCCGCCAGCCCGCCCGTCTGCCCGCCCGCCGCCCGGCTTTCGCCAATCCAATAGCCTGGATTTTTTTAAAAAAAAACCTGGCTAAAAACGATTTTCCTATGGGAATTTAACATGGGGGCTAAAAATAATTTTTTTTATTTGTGGACCGATTTTCAAAATCTAATTTTTGTTTTCTTAATTACATCATTGTCAAGCTATCTCGCCAGGTTTTGGAGTAAATTTCCAATTGTTTTTGTTTTTTTATCCTTTAGGATCAAAAAACAAAATATTTTGGAAATTGACTCCCCATGTTAAATTCCCATAGGAAAATCGTTTATTCGCAATAAAATCAATATTTGATGGAATTTCATCAAAGAATTTTTTTCGGGGAGGGTGACTTTTTTGTTATTGATGAAAAATTACTTACTTTTAAATATTTTTTAGATTTAATGTGTTTAATAGCCAAAAGTTTGTCGGCAGAAAAACGTGGAACAGACAGTAGTCAGTAGATGGCCGCGGCCCGCATGCTACGCCGCCGAGGCTTTGATAGTATAACGATAAACTTATAACCAAATACTTCAACCTGGATGCACGTACGTACGGACTGATGTACATATGTATGTACATGTACGCCAATATGCCGTAATTTGCATTATGTCGTAATTTGCATTATTTAAATGAATGTGATGTCACAGCTCATTTGCATAAACTATGCAGAAATAAAACTTGTGACAGACATGGAATATTTGTATGCGGTTTTGTTAGATTGCCAATGACTATACTGTGCATATGAAACACAACTGCATCCCAGAGGCCATTTAATATACATATTCTTCCGAGATATTTTTAATCTCCATACAACAGACACCTCTCTACAACAATTACTGTCTGTTCCACATTTTTCTGCCGACAAACTTTTGGACATTTAACACATTAAATCTAAAATATATTTAAATGTAAATACTTTTTCATCAATAACAAAACCTTGACTCTGGGCTTAGCTGGAGCGGCACGAACGTGAATTTGTCATAGGGTGGTAGAGTTCCATTGGAGCAATGCGTGTATGAAATGATCCGAGCAAGGAAATAGAAGTTATAACCGATTTCTCTGATGTTAAGTTTTGTAAAGAGACTAAGCATGTGACCTTGACCTCGAGATCAGCAGGAATTTGTCACAGCATGATAGTAGAGCCTTAGAGGAATGCATGCATGAAATATTAAGAATTTTTGATGAAAGAAATATAAGTTATAACATATTTCTCTGATGTTAAATTTGTAAACAAACTAAGTATATGACCTTGACCTTGGGATCAGCGGGGTTGAACGGTCGTAGATTTGTCACAGCATGACTTTTTTGTTATTGGTGAAAAAGTACATACCGTAAAGATTCTACCCATGCTCTAATAAGACACCCACCCCCACTTTTTACGTTGAAAATGACACATTTTTTGGCTGATTTTCACAAAATTAGTGCCTCTTATAAATGCCCAGTACAAACTTGAAACAAAATCGGAGCTAATTGTCCAACTAGATTTATTTTATTTCCATAATTTCGAAGGCAACTTCCTTGAAAATCGTGGAAAAAACTTAATTGCTACTTTCACTTTCAAAAGCGGAAGCGAAATTCGACTTTTTCCAGTGTCACAGTAAATTCCTCATCAGCAGTAGCTATTTGCATGGAAACGGGGCGATCAGAATTTACACGGTTACAGAGACTTTCAAAGCATCTCAAACCCATCTCGTATAATATGGGTGAAATTGACATCTTGTTGGATTGCTGGCCGATATTTCCCAGGAGATGAGCAAAAATAAATATGGCTTGTTCTGGACGTGGGCCGAAATTAATCGCACTGATACGGACCGAACATTACCAGAACATTTTTACCGACTGTACCATAATGACCAAAGTGGGCTGAAACGTTTGGTCCAACATGTTCATAAACTGACTGACAGTACAATCAAGTCTGGCAGACGTTTGAGAGTAACGTCCCTTCGTTATGTTTTTGTTCAGATAGTATAAAATCGTATATTTTTTATCATTTTCTCTTTGCTGAATAACACTTGCCTCTATTAAACGCCCACCCAGGACTACGGAGCCAGCAGTGATTCTAATAGACGCCCGGGCGTCTATTAGAATATTTACGGTACATTTAAATATTTTTTAGATTTAATGATTTTTAATAGCCAAAAGTTCGTCGGCAGGAAAACGTGGAACAGACAGTAGTTTTCCCTCTTCCATGTGTGGCTGTTACAAAGAGGTTGCATTGTAATCTCAGTTACACATGTACTAAGGGCTATTTTATCATACAGTAACATCGTCACTGGAGATATGGGGCCAGTTTCACTTCGTACGACTTAAATGTTCGTAAGTGCAAAATTATGATAACAATGGTTGATAATAATGCAGCCTATGCTCAATAAATGTAAATCTATCTATTGCAATTTACAGACGATCCTAAATTTACACTTACAAACATTTCAGTCGTACAAAGTGGCCCCACGGGTCCTATGGGTTTGCGACCAGTGTATATCCAGATCAGCATTCGCACAGTCTGATCAGGATCTGCACTGTTCCCCATTCCATCAATTCATGCTTCTAACCAGCAATATAGACAGCTACCAGGCTACAGGAGAGCTATTTGATCAGGAGCTACACTGGTCACAAATCCAATAGTCCCCATTTCTCCAGTCACAGCCACGTATAAGCGTACCGTGGTTGTCCGGTTAGCACAATCAGTAACGAGCGCGCTTCTCACCAATGCGACCCCGGTTTGATCCTCGACAGGGGCAGTAAGTGAGATGGTATGGTGGTCGCCAAATCAGACAAGTGGGTTTCCTCCGGGTAGTCCGGTTTCCTCCCACATTAATGACCGCCCTTACACCTTCATCTGTGCCAACAAAAGTATAAGTGCTCTCGCGCTTGTTTGTAATTGTTGTAAAATAAATAAAGTTTATACTTTAAACGTACCATGTTTGTGGGAAATGGACATAGGGTCAACAGAGGCCCCGGCCGACATGCCTCTAGTTGATGACTTGCCCTTCGCCTTCGTCTCTGGATTCAGGATAAATACTCGCTCTTCATTCGGTATTTTCTACAAGACCAAGTAACACAGCTGGATGTACCCCACAAAAATATTTATGCAAACTACTACCGGTAAGTCATTTGACCCTTGGGCACATGGGCCGCATGAGTATTAAATGAAAATACGGATGAAGTTTCAAGCCAATTCAACAGACGGACACAGAGATATAGGTACATGTACCAGAAAACTTTAACAGAAATTTCAGATGGACGGACAGACACCTGGGGGCCGTTTCACTAAACTTCGTACAACTAAAATGTTCGTAAGTGCAAAATTATGATAGTCTGTAAATTTCACATTAACGTGTTCTTGTAAATAATTATTAGATTTACATTAAATCAATCAATTGAAATTTACAGACTATTCTAAATCTGCACTTACGAACATTTTAGTTGTACAAAGTTTAGTGAAACGGGCCCCAGGACGGACAGTCATACGAGAGGGCACTTGTTGGACATTTATTTTCTTTGCTAGGTACCCAATAAGGATATTTTCTATTGTTCCAAGTACCCAACAAGAAATGGAATGAATGGAATTTACAGTTACCTATTGTTCTCCGTACCAAACAAGTGCCCTCTCATGTGCTCCGTACCAAACAAGTGCCCTCTCATGTGCTCCGTACCAAACAAGTGCCCTCTCATGTGCTCCGTACCAAACAAGTGCCCTCTCATGTGCTCCGTACCAAACAAGTGCCCTCTCATGTGCTCCGTACCAAACAAGTGCCTTCTCATGTGCTCCGTACCAAACAAGTGCCCTCTCAATGTGCTCCGTACCAAACAAGTGCCCTCTCATGTGCTCCGTACCAAACAAGTGCCCTCTCATGTGCTCCGTACCAAACAAGTGCCCTCTCATGTGCTCCGTACCAAACAAGTGCCCTCT
This sequence comes from Conchocele bisecta, assembly GCA_029237695.1. NCBI lineage: Eukaryota > Metazoa > Mollusca > Bivalvia > Lucinida > Thyasiridae > Conchocele > Conchocele bisecta. The sequence continues at coordinate 91,694,463 of CM055265.1, read as the reverse complement.
CATGTGCTCCGTACCAAACAAGTGCCCTCCCATGTGCTCCGTACCAAACAAGTGCCCTCTCATGTGCTCCGTACCAAACAAGTGCCCTCTCATGTGCTCGGAGAGACAGGGTGGCGTATATATGTACCTCAAATTATTTTTTTGTGGTATAAAATTACCAGATGTCCGCGGCCCGCATGTTGCGGCCACCGATCCTTTGATAGTATACCAAAAAACTTTAACCAAATGTGCCAACTATATCGCTAAATGCGCCAATGTGCCAACTATATCGCGCTGTCCGCAAGCAGGCGCGACAAAAATGATTGCAGTCAAGAATATACTAGTTAGGGTGGGGAATGTTTTGTTTATGTGTTTAAAACTACAAGCAGTTTTGCATACCAGTATTCAAGGACTATATTTGGTGACACTAAGAAATAGGAAATGATGTGATCTATGCATTACTACTGAAAACTCAGGGTCAGGCAACAAATTCGTAGGTAGGGCCGGATTGTCTGCACAATATTATTTATTTTAGACTTAACCAACAAGACTACAGCCCTAGATAGCGCTGTTTGCAAACAGTGTAGATCCAGATGAGCCGGCTCGTAACGATCTGCACTTTTTGCAAGTAATTTTCTTTTTTTTTAAAAAATAAAAACACCCAGTTTTCATAAAATGTCTGAAAATCATTTTGTGACGATTGGATAAGTACATGGAAATTTCTCAATTTATAATAAAACAAGAAACGAGGCAAAGCCACGAAGGCCAGGTTTTTTCCAAGCATAGACACTTGGATAACATAATTATACCCACTTTTTGTAGACTAGATGGCCGTGGCCTGCATGTCGCGCCTTGGGGCAAGGCATGGACACTAAAAAATAGATATAGTAGATGGAAAAACTTTAACGAAAAAAAAACTTTAACGGACACACGGATGTCGGACGGAATATGCCAAATGCCGACGATATCGCGCTTTCCGATAAGCTGGGTGCGACATGATGATAAAACACCATGTGAAGTATCAAGGTAATGGATGAAGCAGTTGCAAGTTAGCAGTGATATAGTACACTAAAAAAATTTAACAAAAAAAATCAAAGAATTTGACCTTGACATGTTGGGCAATGGGCGCCACGCGGTTGGGGGTTAGAATGAAAAATGGATGGATGATAAAACACCCAGGTGAGTTGAAGGTAATGGGCGAAGCAGTTGCAAGAGAGAATAGTAAAACGAAAAAAGATTTTTAACCAAAAAAACTTTAACAGAGTACGTTAAAAAGTTAAAGTTGAAAATGGCTAAGTCAATTACGTTAGAACTTAATAGGTAAAGTAATAAAAATGATACATGTTGGATAGTTGTATGTGGTATGCCACCCCTTGGTTATGAAGCTGTGGAAAGTTTGGTGGTCCTAGTGGTTACAGTACAAAGAAATGGAATTAAACACGGGAAACTTAACAGTGAAACCGCGAAAATTAAAATTGAAAATGGCTAAGGCGATCAAGCGCGGGAAAAAATGGGTCAAGTAAAAAAAAAGTAACATGTTGGATGTGATATGTGGTAGGGCACATGGATTTATGAAAAAGGCCCTGTGAAAGATTGGTGGTCATAGGTGGTACTGTACAAAAGAAATGGACTTAAAACACGAAAAACATACTTGTTAACGCGGAAACTTACATTGAAATAATGGCCTTAAGTCGATCTGCGCGGAAAAAATGGGTCAAGTTAAAACCAGAAAACGAGGCAAAAGCACGAAGGCCAGGTTTTTTCAAGCGATGGACACTTGGATAACTATAATTTATACCCACTTTTTGTAGACTAGATGGCCGTGGCCTGCATGTCGCGCTTGGGGCGAGGCATGGACACTTTAAAAAAATAGATTATAGTAGATGGAAAAACTTTAACGAAAAAAACATAACCGGACACACGGTACGGACGGACGTATGCAAAATGGGCGAACGATATCGCGCTTTCCGAAGTGGGTGCGGACAATGATGATAAACACAATGTGAAGTTATCAATGTTTAATGGGGTGATCAGTTGCAGAGATATAGTACACGAATAAACTTTAAACAAAATAAATTCAAGTAATTTGACTGGACATTGCGCACAGGGGCCGCACGGTTGGGAGTTAGAGTGAAAATATGGATGATGATAAACACCCATGTGAAGTTAAAATGGTAATGGGCGACGCCGTTGCAGAGCTATAGTATAACAAAAAAACTTTTAACCAAAAAATTTAACCAGACGTTACAGTTTAAAAAAAGTTAACGTTGAAAATGGCTAAGTCAATTCAGAGAAATAATAGGTGAAAGGTAAAAAACATGGTACATATTGGATAGTTGTATGTGGTAGGCACCTGGTTTGAAGCTGTGACAGTTTGGTGGTCCTAGGTGGTCCAGTACCAAAGAAATGGATTCTTAAACATGGAAACATTAATTGTAAACGCGAAAAGTTACATTGAAAAACGTCGATTGCGCGGAAATAATGGGTCAAGTTAAAAAAAAAGTAAACATGTTGGATAGTGTTATGTGGTGGGGGGGGGCCCCAAACCCCCCCCCCTTGATTATGAAGTGTGAAAGTTTGGTGTCCTGGTGGTACAGTAACAAAGAAATGGACTCAAGACACGATAACTTAACATTGATTGTGGACGCCGCTCCGCCCGCCGCCCGCGCCGCGCCCGCCTCCGCCGGCTTTCGCCAAGCCAATAGCGTGGATTTTTTTTCAAAAAAAACCTGGCTAATTACAATTATTTTCCTTTTTCTCAGTCAAGTACATAGTTTTATCGACCCTCTAAAAAGGTGATATGAAACTTGGACCTCGTTCCTCTGGTCCAAAATCACTTTTATCAGGGCGATTATAAAACACTCGTATAGACCTCACAAAAAAAGGCAATAATTGTATAATAATAAGATCATTCTGGGAGCTTGTTCACTAAACTTTGTAGACTAAAATGTTCGTAAGTGCAAATTTAGATCGTCTGGAAATTTCAATTGATGGATATTACATATGCAGCCTATGCTCAATGAATTTAAATCCAATAATTTGTTTGACAATGAATCAATGTTAAAGTAATGCCACGAATAGGCACAAATGTTCTTTATAGTATTAAATAGTGTTATAATTATGTCAATATTCCAACAGTTCTCAATATTACGAGTGCCGTATACAAATATAATAATAATTTATTCATTATCAATGTTACTGTTGCGACGCGCGGGCGGTAAACAGTTTATTTTGATAATGTGCGGGGGACGGAGACTTTCACATCACGGCTTGCGGTGCGCATGCGCGTATACTACGTGCGCAGTGGCTTCCAATATGGTAAACAAGAATATAAATGTCGAAACGTCCAGGAACGGAAATTGTATGAAACGGGTCGGCCAAAAAAAAAGCCGAATGTCTCGGGAAGGCCGTACAGAGAGAGAGTGGTTAATATGGCGGACCAGATCACCAAATGGAAAGGTTACGTGGAGATTTTGACTTGGGACTCGAACAGAGATTTTTCTTCTCAATTCGATATTCACCTGTCACATGTCAAAGATGTGATATGATTGACTGTGTCACGTGACGCGTATGGTAAAAAATAGCTCTTGAGGTCGAAAATACCCTTTCTGGTCGCGGGATCTGAAATGCGATTTTAACACCAATTAACAACGCGCCGTAAATTAAACAGTGCTGTAGGAGAAAACAGCTTTGCTTGACTACGAGGGTTGTCGAGGTACACATAGCTTGACAAACAATGGTGGCCGTGGGCCCTGCATAAAAACCTTAACCAAGAGTTGATAATAAACCTTAACCAAGGGAATTAAGTAAGTAATTCAAGTTAAATGTAGGTCAATGTCAGATATAGGTCAGGGGTTATTGATGTTACATCACTAGGAGATGAAGTTTTTCAAGTATGGGGTTGCGGTAGCCCAGGAATATTCCAATATTCAAGCTTGATAAAAACCTTAACCAAGGGGAAATAAGAAAGTAATCCAAGGATAAAAGAGGTCAAGGAAAAATATTAGGTCAGGGGTTATTGATGTACATCCACTAGGGAGATGAAGTTGTTCCAAGTAGGGGTGGTGTAGGGCCAGGAGTATTGATCTACAAGCTTGACTAAAACTTAAAACCAAGGAGAATTGATTAAGTAAGTAATTCAACGCAGAAAATGTAGGTCAAGGTAAATATAGATCAGGGGTTTATTGATGTACATCGCTATGAGAAAGGTTGTCAAGTATGGTGTTAGTATGCACAATAGTATTCCAATTGTACAAGCTTGACTAAAACCTTAACCAAGGGGAATTAACTAAGTAATTCAAAGTTAAATGTAGGTCAAGTATGGGTGTAGGGCCTGGAATATTCCATATACAAGCTCGACTCAAAATCTTAAACAAGGGGAAATTAACTATGTTAATTTTAAGAGGGAAATGTTGGTGAATGTCAAATATGATCAGGGGTTATTGATGTACATCCCTATGAGAAAAGTTTGTTCCAAGTATGGTGTCTGTATGCACACTAGTATTCCAATGGTACAAGTTGACTAAAAAACCTTAACCAAGGTTGATAAAAACCTTAAACCAAGGGATAAATTATGTAAATCAAGGGTTAAATGTAGGTCAAGGTTAAATATAGGTAGGGGTTGTTGATGTACATCCACTAGGAGATGAAGTTGTCATATGGTGGGTGTAGGTCCAGGAGTATTCCATATTCAAAGCTTGACTAAAAACCTTAACCAAGGGGAATTAAGAGTACTTCAAGAGGAAATGTAAGTCAAGGTCAAATACAGATCAGGATTTATTGATGTACATCCCTATGAGGAAAAGGTTTTGTCCCAAGTACGGTGTCTGTATGCACACTAGTATTCCATGGACAAGCTTGAATACAAACCTTTAAACAAGGTTGACTAAAATCCTTAACCAAGGGGGAAAATTACTTGTAAATTCAAGGTTAAATTAGGTCAAGGTCAAATAATAGATAGGGGTTGTTGGATGTATATCACTAAGCGATGAAGTTGGTTCAAGTATGGTGGGTGAAGGGCCAGGAATTTTCCATATACAAGCTTGACTAAAAACCTTAACCAAGGGGATTTATCTATGTAATTCAAGGTTAAAGTTGGTCAAGGTCCAATATAGGTCTTGGGTTGTTGATGTTATATCACTAAGAGATGAAGTGTCCAAGTTTGGTGGGTGTAGGGCCAGGAGTAGGAGTATTCCATATACAAGCTGACTTAAAAACCTTATCCAAGGGAATTAAACTAAGTATATTCAAGAGGAAAATGTTAGGTCCAAGGTCAAAATATAGATAGGGGTTAATGATGTTATATCCCTATGAGAAAAGGTTGTCCAAGTATGGTGTGTGTATGCACAATAGTATTCCATGTACATGCTTGACTAAAAACCTTAACAAGGTTGACTAAATACCTTAACCAAGGGGAAGTAAGTAGTAATTCAATAGGAAATGTAAGTTGAAGGTCAAAATATAGAATCTGGGGTTATTGATGTACATCTCTAGGAGATGAAGTTGTGCAAGTATGGTGGGTGTAGTGCATTAGTATTTGATATCAAGGTTGACTAAAACCTTAACCAGGGGAATTAACTAAGTAATTAAGAGGCAATGTAGTCGAAAGGTCAATATAGATCAGGGGTTTATGATGTACATCCTTATGAGAAAAAAGGTTGTCCAAGTATGGTGTCTGTATGCACACTAGTAATTCCATGTTACAAGCTGACTAACAAGTATCGCACGGAAGCAGGGTGCGGCTGCCGAAGGCATTTGACCCGTGAAACTTTAAAGTAAATAAATTACCTTGACCTTCAGGGAATTTGGATTGTTGGGGGTGTGCTAATGAGCAGATCCGTAGACAAATATTGTGTGAAAATATTATCAATGTATGGAAAAGAAAGGGGGTTAAAGAGATACTGTGAAAAAACCATTACTTTAACGCATTCTATGTTACAAAATCCGGTGAAATGACAAGGTAAAATAAATGACCTTGACTTTCAAAATTTGGATGTGGGGGTGTGGTAATGAAGCATCATTCCTAGACGAACATTGATGTGAAATACTTATCAAAAGTATGGCCAGGGGTTAAAGAGATATTGTGAAAAACTAATACTTTAACCCATTTCTGTTACAAAACTGGTGAACATTACAAGTAAATAAATGCCTTGACCTTGAGTATTTGGATGTTGGGGGTGTGCGTAATGAAGCATCATCTAGACCAAACCTTGATGTGAAATATTATCAATGTCTGGCAAGGGGTAAAGAGATATTGTGAAAAAAACAATAACTTTTAACGCATTCTGTTACAAATACCGGTGAACATTACAAGGAATAAATGACTTGACTTCAAAAATTTGGTGTGGGGGTGTGCGTAATGAATGCATCATCCTAGACAAACATTGAGGTGAAATTAATCAATGTCTGGCAGGGGTTGTTAAAGAGATATTGTGATAAAACAATAACTTAAACGCATTTGCCTTACAAAAAAAAACGGAACGACGCGGACGACGCGGTGACGACGCGGACGACAGACGACGGACGCGGAACGCGGACGGACGGAAAAAGCGCCCGACTATAGTGGCGCTCTGCTAAAGCAAGGCGCGACAAAAACCTTAACAAGGTTGACTAAAAACCATAAATCAAGGGGAATTAACTATGTAATTCAAGGTTAAATGTAGGGGGGTTCCATAAATAGGGGGGTCAAATTATAGGTCAGGGGTTGTTGATGTTATATCACTAGAAGATGAAGTTGTTCAAGTATGGTGGGGTAGGGCCAGGAGTATTCCTTACAAGCTTGACTAAAAACTTAACCAAGGGAGAATTAACTAAGGAATTAAGAGGATAATGTAGGTCAATGGTCAAATATAGATCAGGGGTTTTGATGTACATCCTATGAGAAAGGTTGTTAAGTTGGTGGGTGTCTGTATGCACAATAGTATTCCATGTACAAGGCTTGACTAAAAACTTAACGAAGGTTGACTAAAAACCTTAACCAAGGGGATGTAAGTACGTAATTCAATAGGAATGTAGTGAAGGTAAATATAAGATCAGGGTTATTGATGTACATCACTAGGGAGATGAAGTTGTGCAAGTATGGTGGGTGTTGGGCCATTAGTTTTGTTTACGAAGGTTGACTAAAAACGATAACCAAGGGCGTGATGAATGACCACCGACGCCTGGGGTGACAACATAAGATCTACTTATTCTTCGAATAGTCGAGCTAACCAACATTAAACCAGGTTGACTAAAAAAACCTTAACCAAGGGGAATTAACTATTAATTCAAGAGTTAAATGTAGGTGAGGTCAAGATATAGTCAGTGGTTGTTGATTTACATCACTAGGGATGAAGTTGTCCAAGTATGGTGGGTGTAGGGCCAGGATAATTCCATATACAAGCTTGACTAAAAACCTGAACCAAGGGGAATTAACTAAGTAATTCAAGAGGAAAATGTAGGTCAAGGTAATATAGATCAGTGGGTTATTGATGTACTCCCTTGAGAATAGGTGGTCCAAGTAGGTGTCTGGTATGCACAATAGTATTCCATGTACAGCTTGACTAACAAGAATTCCGCCACGGATGAAGCGGGGGTTTTTGTCGCGCCTTGCCGAGGCATTTGACGGTGAACTTATTACAAGTAAATAAATTACCTTGACCTTCAGAATTTGGATGTGGGGGTGTGCATTAATGAAAGCAGCATCGTAGGACATTATTGATGTGAAATATTATCAATGTCTGGAAAGGGTTATAAGAGATATTGTGAAACAAACAATAACTTTAACGCTTTCTGTTACAAACTCGGGGAATCATTACAAGTAAATAAATGACCTTGACTTTCAAAATTTGGATGGGTTTTATGTGGGGGTGTGCGTAATGAAGCTCATTCTAGACGAACATTGATGTGAATATTATCAAAGTTGCAAGGGGTTAAAGAGAGTATTGTGAAAACAATAAACTTTAAACATTTTGTTACAAAACTGGTGAACTTACAAGGAAATAAAATGACCTTTGACCTTCAAAATTTGGATTGTGGGGGGGTTTGTTGCGTAGGAAGCATCTATCCTAGGACAAACATTGCTGTGAAATATATCAATGTTCTGGCAGGGGTTAACAGAGATATTGTGAAAAAAAACAATAAACTTTAAACGCATTTTGCTTACAAAAAAAATGGTCGACGCGGACGACGGACGACGCGGAACGCGGACGACGGAAAAAGCGCCCGATTATAGTCGCGCCTCTTGCTAAAGCAGGCGCGACAAAAACCTTAACCAAGGTTGACTAAAAATAACCTAAATCAAGGGGAATCTAACTATGTAATTCAAGGTTCAATGTAGGTCAAGGTCAAGTATAGGTCAGGGGTTGTTGATGTATATCTTAGGAGTGAAGTTTGTTCAAGTATGGGTGGTGTAGGGCCAGGAGTTTCCATCTACAAGCTTGACTAAAAACTTAACCAAGGGGAATTAACTAAGTAATTCAAGGAGGAAATGTAGGTCAAGGTCAACTATTGATTCAGGGTTATTGATGTACATACTATGAGAAAAGGTTGTCCAAGAATGTGTCTGTATCGACCAATAGTATTCCATGTACACGCTTGACTAAAATACCTTAAACCAAGGTTGACTAAAAACCTTAACAAGGGGAATTAAGTAAGTAAATTTCAGAGGGAAATGTAGGTCAAGGTCAAATAAGATCAGGGGTTCAATGATGTACATCGCTATGAGAACGGTTGTCCAGTATGGTGTTTGTTATGCACAATAGTATTCATGTACAAGCTTGACTAAAAACCTTAACCAAGGATGACCTAAAAACTTAACCAAGGAGGAATAAAGTAAGTTAATTCAAGCGGAAATGTAGGTTCAAGGTCAATTATAGATCAGGGGTTATTGATGTTCATCACTTGGTGATGAAGTTGTGCAAGTATGGTGGGGTTGTGTAGGGCCTGTTAGTATTCAATAATACAAGGTTGACTAAAAAACCTTAACCAAGGCGTGCGGTGACGCCGACGCCGGGGGTGACAACATAAGCCTTTACTTATTCTGCGAATAGTCGAGCTAAAAATAACGCGTTAGTGGCGTAGACAAATGGTATTATAAGGCAGACAGAAAATGAAAAAGTAATAGTACATTGTAACCTGCTGTGTGGGCATGTACCTTTAATGTGAAATTTATGTGACTATTCAAATGTTGCACTTATGACCATTTTGTCGTACAAAGTTTAGTGGAAACAGCCCCCAGTTCTTTAAAGGGTGAAAGGGGTTAATAGGATCTCACGATTTAGCCCAGGGTGTACATGTATAATTTTTCATTTTTGATTATATAAGCAGGTTAAACAGACGTGCATGAATTTTTCTAACTGTATTAAACTGTTATTGTGGCTGTGACTGGAAAAAATTGAGACTTATGGGTTTGCGACCAGTGTAGATCCAGATCATCCTGTGCATTGCAGTCTGATAAGGATATGTAAATGAAACACCGTAATTGCTACAAACAAGCAATATAGGATCATTAGGCCATTATCAAACAAGAAACGAGGCAAAAGCCACGAGGCCAGGTTTTTTCAAGTGGGACACTTGGACAACATATTATACCCACTTTTTGTAATAGGATGGCCGTGGCCTGCATGTCGCGCCTTGGGGCGAGGCATGGACACTAAAAAATAGATACCGTAGATGGAAAAAGAAAAAACTTTAACCGGACACACGGACGTACGGTCCGGGTACGGACGTTATGCAAAATGCCGACGACTATCGCGCTTTCCGCAAGCGGATGCGACAATGATGATAACACCATGTGAAGTTATGAAGGTAATGGGTGTGAAGCAGTTGCAGAGATATAGTACCACGAAAAAACTTTAAACAAAAAATTTTCAAAGTATTTGAACTTGAATTGGGCACAGGGGCGCCACGGTTGGGGGTTAGAATGAAAGTATAGTGCTGATATAAAACACCCATGTGAAGTTTAAGGTAATGGCGACGCAGTTGCAGAGATATAGTATAACAAAAAACTTTTACCAAACAACTGTAACCAAGACGTACGTTAAAAATGTTAACGTTGGAAAGGGCTACGTCAATTACGTAGATATAAATAGGTGGAGGTAAAAACATGGTCAACAATGTTGGATAGTTGTATGTGGTAGGCACCCTTGGTTATGAAGCTGTATGAAAGTTTGGTGGTCCTAGGTGGTACAGTACCAAAGAAATGGACTTAAACCCGAAAACATAACATTGTAAACGCGAAAACTTAACATTGAAAAGCTAAGACTGCGCTGGAAAAATGGGTCAAGTTTAAAAAAAAAGTAAACATGTTGGATAGTGAATGTGGTGGCAACCCCTTGATATGAAGTTATGTGAAAGTTTGGTGGTCTAGGTGGTACAGTAAAAAGAAAGGACTCAAACTTAACAGTGATTGTGGATCGGCCCGCCGCTGTTCCGCTCGGCTTTCGCCAATCAATTGCCTGGATTTTTAAAAAAAACCTGATCTAAAAATGGATGAGGAATCTCGCTTTATTTTATAATGGCCTTACTCAGGGAATATAGTGTGTTATTTGATGAGGAACTAGATTGGTCACAAATCTGATAATCACTATTTCTTCAGTCACAGATATATATGTCTTTCATAATTTTCTGGAAACATACAGAGTGTGCCTGTGCATGCCAATTTTCAAAACAACAGAAAATTCAACAGTACACAGTTACAGAGCTCCAGATACATGTAAGTGTTGTATCTAACAAGTTTTATCCTAACACCCAGATTTCAAATTCATATGTGTATTTTATTTTACAAATGTATTAATGATTTTCTGCATATTTAAATAGGGAATAAATGGAAAAAAACAACAAAAAAAAACAACACAAATTTAATAATTCACTTATTTGAGCTGCACAAGTTTGCTTTTTGCAGCTCAACTAAGTAAATTCCAACTTTATTACAGTCTTTTCACGAAATTTGAAAATGAATGCATATTATTTTGTACTCCACTTTTGATAATAAATGCGTTATTCTGCTAAAAATTAATGCGCGTAAACTACGCAGATACGCATCTTATCTGGAATGTTTTGCAGTTATTCCATGGTCTTCGGGGAGGAGCCGTCAAAAGTTTAGCCCAAGGCAGGGAGGGATAATTGTTTTGACTGTTCCCAGAATGACTATCAAATAACTGTTTTATTACTCAACCTGTAATATATGTACATGTATAGGTTATTTGATTTGTATGTCGATATATGCACAAGTTCCACAGGAACTAATGTAAATAATTGTTTACAAGAACACATTGTTAATGTGAAATTTACAGACTATCATAATTTTACACTTACAAACATTTTAGTCATACGAAGGTTGTGAATCGGGCCTTAGATGGGGCCGCGGGCCCGACCATGTGAGCCAAGCCGAGGCATTTGATGGTCTCAGAGTATTTATTTGAAGTTTGAATTAAGGGTTGTGGAGATATAAGGTATGTAAAAGCTTTAACGCAAATTTTAAATTAATTTGATCGTGGGCATGTGGGCCGGATGGGTGGGCTATAGAATGAAAATATGGAAGATATAAAACGAATTATTTGAAGTTTGAAGTAAATCGGAGTTACAGTGTTCGTTGAGATATAAAGTATGTAAAAACTTTAACACAAATTTGCTAAGTTATTTGCCATGAACTTGGCATGTGGACAAACATGGCAGGCTATAGAATGAAAATTATGGATGATGAATAAGAAGTATTGGATGTTGGAAGTAAATCTGAATAAGTGTTGTGGAGATATAAGGTATGTAAAAACTTTAACACAAATTTCAAGTCATTTGGACATGCCCTTGGGTATGTGGCCACATGGACAGGCTCTGGAAATGAAATATGGATGGACCTTGGGGCATGTGGACCACATGGAAGGCTATTATGGAATGAAAATATGGATGATGAAAAGAAGTTAATATTTTTGGAAGTTGGAAGTAAATTGGAGTAACAATTGTGGAGATATAAATAATAAGGTATTGTAAAAAAACTTTAACGCAGATTTTATAAATAACGCCAACTTCTAAGTCATTTGGCTAGACTTGGGACCACAGGACAGGTAAAGGGGGGGGGGGCCTCATGAGTGGGTAAACAGAATGGAATATATGGATGATGGCCCAACAAGTTAGCAAATCTGATTACGGTTACAGAGATAATAGTAGGTATGTGAAAACTTTAACGGCCAAAAATCTGACAGAAACTTTAAAGTAAAATTCTAAGTCAATTTGACACCTTGACCTAGGGGCACAGGGTGGCGCATGAGTGGACACAACATGGTATATATGGAGATGACAATAAAAATACCAAAGTTTCAAGCAAATGCGACTTAGGTTACCAGAGATAGTCTGAAAAATTTAACGCAAATTTTGACAAATTTAACGCAAATTTTGACAAAATTTAACACCAAACTTCTAAGTCATTTGACCTGACCTTGGGCATAGGGGCCGCATTAGTGCGATACTGCATGAATATATGGATGATATACTAATAAGCATATGAAGTTTCAAGTCAATGAGATGTAAGGTATTTAAAAACTTTAACGAGATTTACGGACGGTAAAGGCGGTACCGTCACACGCACAGACACATGCAGGACGGACGCACAAGGACACCCGGACGTCATTTTGATCACTATGTCTCGCTTTCCCGCGCGCGGGGCTCGACAAAAATTGACGTCTTGTTGCTCATTGTGCTTCAATGGGAAAAAACATTTAAATTGGCTCCGTGGCTGTCGATATGGAAATAAATATTTGATGGCATGCGCTCCATTGTGTTCAAAGGGAAACAATAATATGTATCGATACAATGAATGTGAATATATATCGAGATAAACGACAATGATACCTTACCACTGGAAAACAGATCTCCGCCCCCCCCCCCCCATCCTCCCTCTCTACATGCCCCATCTAGAGTCTATTCGCCAGCTTAACAGGGGTTCTATCTGTATGACAAGTGCTGTTTTGTATACGAACTTAGTTGGGGAAAATAATATTTTGTTAAACAAGGTCCGCCTCCAATCCACTACATTCGTCCAACACCAAGATGCCCACCTGTTGAGGTAACGATGTATTTGGCTCCAGCGAACTAATGGTGCAAAAATAATCTTAATTCCATTGTCGTTCAATCGATAATTGTTTTTAGAAGTATCAATGTAATTCATATTTGTTTTGTTGCTTTAGGATGTCACACAGAAAAATGATTTTGGAAATGACATTGTTTTGATATTCTATAATTGGTTATTGTACATTAATAGTATTTACCAACTCCCAATATAAGTTGATTTTTTAAAACATTACGTCATTAAAATCAAACTTCAATTTATATTGCGTCGTTGATGCATCCACCAAAATTCAATTCATAGGTATCATATACATTATTTAATGTTTCCCAATGAAGCACAATGGAGCGCAAGCGTCAATATTTTTTCCATTTGAACCTCAGGAGCTATATTGTAACAGAATATTCTCCCCTCCACACGAATATTTCCCTCCACCTCCATTCATGTAAAATTCGGGTGGGGGGGGATAATATTCGGTATATTTGCCCCCCGCCCCGGTCAGCAAACCGTGTTGGTTATGTGAGATATGAGTCTTGGAAATTTTTTTGTGTAGGAGAGGGGGGGGGGGGTGGGGGGTGGATAATATTCGGCGAATAATTTGCCCCCCGCCCCCGGTCAGCCAAACCGTGTGATGATATGAGTTCTGATGTCGGAGAGGGGGGGGGGGGGGGGGGGATATATTCGGGAAGAAATTTGCCCAACCCCCCCCCCTCCCAGTCAGCCAAACCTTCTGTGATATGAGTGTTGTGTAGAGGAAAGAGGTGGGGGGATGATAATATTCGGCGAATAATTTGCCCCCGCCCCCTGTCAGCCAAAAACGTCTCTGTTGCTATGAGTGTGGTTGTAGGGGATGAGGTGGGGGGGATAATATTCGGTGAATATTTTTCCCCCCGCCCTTTTTTGCCAGTCTAGCCAAACCTCTGTGATATGAGTGTGAAGTTGAGGAGAGGTTCCAGAGGGGGGGTGATAAGGGATAATATTCGGGGCAAATATTTTTGCCCCCGACCCGCCGCGTTCAACCTAACCCTCTGTGATAGGAGTGTGGTGTAGAGGAGAGGGGGGGGGGGATAATATTTGGCAAATATTTTTCCCCCAGTCGCCCAGTCAGCCAAACCCTTTGTGATATGAGTGTGATGTAGTTGAGAGGTGGGGGGGATAATTTTGGGCGTATATTTTGCCCTCCCCCCCACCCCCCTGGTCAGCCAAACCGTCTGTGATATGCCGTGTGATGAAGAGGAGAGGGTGGGGGGGGGGGGGGGGGATAAAATTCGGCGAATAATTTTCATGCCCCAGTCAGCCAGAACCTTGTGATATGAGTGTGCTGTAGAGGAGAGGGGGGGGTAGGGGGGGATAATATTCGGCGAATATTTTGCCCCCGTCGCCCAGTCAGCCCAAACCCCTCTGTGATATGGAGTGTGATGTTAGATGAGAGGGGGCGGGGGCAAATTATTCGCCGATTATTATCCCCACACCTCTCCTTACACAAACAATTCATATCACAGACGGTTTTGGCCTCTGACTGGGGGGCGGGGGGCAAATTATTTGCCGAATATTATCCCCCACCTCTCCTCTACCAACATCATATCACAGGGGTTTGGCTGACTGGGGGGGCGGGGGGGCAAATTTATTCGCCGAAAATTATCCCCCCCACTCTCCGCTACCCACACTCATATCACAGACGTTTGGCTGACGGGGGGCGGGGGCGGCAAATTTATTCGGCCGAATTTATCTCCCCCACCTATCCTTACCAACATCATATCACAGAGGGTTTGGCTGACTGGGGTGCGGGGGGCAAAATTATTCGCCGAATAATATTATCCCCCCCACCTCTCCTTACATCAACATCAGATCACAGAGGGTTTGGCTGATGGGCTACAGGGGGCCCAAAATATTGGCCGAATATTATCCCCCCCCGCCCTCTCATCTACATCACACACATATCAAAGAGGAGTTTGGCGGAGGGCAAATTATTCGCCGATTATTAATCACCCCACAATAACAAGTAATAAAAGTCAGGGAAAAAGGGGGGGGGGGAGAATATTCCGGGGGTGGGCAAATATTCGTAGCGAAACAGCTACCCCACGGGGGGGGAGTGAGTGAGGTGAGTTGATTAGGGTTTTTACCGTCCGCTTTTCTGAATAGGGTACCAAGCCTCAGGGAGTCTACCGCAGAGGGTCAACGGGGTTCGAGTCCATATCCACGTCCAGGGAATATATTCGTAATGAGAGGGAGATTATTCGCCTGGGGGGGAGAATATTCGGCGATTTGCCCCGGGGGGGGGGGGGGGGGGGAAATATTTGGGGGGAAAATATTCGTTTACACCGGAACTAAGTTTCACCACAGAAAATAGTTCCTTCTAAATCATCACTAATTTGTTTATTTTGTTTATATTTCTTATATTGTAAGCTCATTCGACAATTATTCAATAGAACTACAAAATGTATATCATATGTGTTTGGTTGGTTTATATAATTTCACTTCAAAGTTGTGGTTACCTTGGTCTGGGGGGCTGGGCTGGGAGGTAGGCCACCCTGCATACTGGTGGGCGTCGTGTTGCCCACAGCAAACGAGTCTACATCCTGGACCATGGGTGACCCGCCCCTCACCGTGTTGGTCGCATCGCCCGTTGGGGCTGGGGGTGTGCTGGCTGGGGATGGGGCTGGCACTGGCTCGTATCTAGATTTATTATACCTCATCGTAATTTCTAGGAATATCATTGGTCAGATTGCTGTCACATTGTATTAGCCAATCTGGGATATCCCCCTTTCATGTATACGTCGTGGCGTAGTAGTAACGTTGAAGAAAATTGTGGTGACAAGTCATTGACGTCGTAGAGGTCGGGGTTCGAGTCCCACCACAAGCCTATATTTTGTTTATTATTATTAGCTTAATATGTTTCGATTTACTTTACAAGTTAAACATTGCATCAATATTTTATTGGATAAAATCTGGTAATATTGATATTATTTTGCTATGAGTATTTAATACTATATTGAGTGGATAGTGTGGCATAAAAATCGAGGAAAATGGGCAATATTTGTGTTTGAATATTTCTTACAACTTAGGTACATTCGGCAGACTAGCTGCATTTATTTAATACCTGTACTGAATGAATTTGACATTACAAACACGCAGTGGTGATGTCATATCTCACAAATTACGTAATTTACTGACATCATAACTATATGACATTTTACCTACGCAGATGTTTTGAGCTCCAATGAAGCGTTAGGAAATTTGAACTGAATATGTGCATGGTGATGACACAAATTTCGAGTGAAAGGCTTATGGTCGCAGAAATTACACCATTGTAATTTCAAAATGAGCGATCTTCAATGTTTATTATTTAACCTTGTCTTTGCCATCAAAGTTATATTCGGTATAATAAATTAAATAGTGCCTTTTGTTGAGGGGAATATTGTGGATTATCTCCCCTCGAAAGTAATATCTCCCGAGGCGACAGGAGACAATCCACAATATTCCCCTCAACAAAGGGCACTACATGTATTTGTAGAATATATAGAGAATACCAGGCCGGGCCCGATTGTTCAAAACCTCTGTTAGCTTAACATACTGTTAAATCATTAACCCTTTCAACCTTAAGTAACTGACATGGACTATTTCAGTCGAGACTGTTCCAATATGCAGAATAGGGGGTCATTTTTGTAAAACTTGAAATTATCTAAAAAATAGAGCAAATCCTGATGAGACTGCTCGTTATGAGCCTGATCATCAGGATCAACACTGTTTGCAAATATTAGGAACGCGGTCGCAAGCTAGCGTTGAAAGGGTTCACAGTGGTAAGGATTTAACAGTCTGTTATGCTAACAGAGGTTTTGAGCAACCAGGCCCTGGGGGCCGTTTCACTAAACTTTGTACAACTAAAATGTTCGTAAGCGCAAATTTAGAATTGTCTGGAAATTTCAATTGATGAATTTACATTTATTGAGCATATGCAGCCTATGCTCAATAAATGTAAATCCAATAATTGTTTACAAGAAAAAACATTCGTAATGTGATATTTACAGGGACTTTCATAATTTTGCACGTACAAACATTTTAGTCGTACAAAGTTTAGTGAAACAGCCCCCTGGTGTCTTTTGATATCAAGCTTCTCATGCATAGTTTGTTGGGGTTTAACGGTCTATCAACAGCTAAGGTCGTTTAAGGCCGGGTCAATGGGTTTTAGTACTCAATCCCATATACAAGGTGGGGATCACGTGGTTTCCGAAACCGATTTAACGAAGTGACTTAATCTGTGATGTCATTTTTACAGAAGATTTTCTTCCTAAAAAACTGACGGATTTTGATGATATGTACAGTGCAGTCTCCGTTTTTGTTCCACCATAGACAACACTTGCAAACTCAACGAACGTGGAACGCAACGCGAACAACAACGGTTTGCTACGCGTTAACGCAACGTAATACGGTTCGTACACGTGTAATACACATCAAACCGTAGTTTTAAAAGCTTGTATACGTTGTTTAAACGATAATATAATACGGTTCGTACACGTGTAATACACATTGTCAAACCGTTTAGTTTTAAAGCGTGTAATACGTTGAGCTTCAAGGCGTATAACACGTTCGTCACGGCGTAATACACATGTCAGCTTTAGTTTTAGGTGTAGACGTTTAGTTCAAGGCGTATAACAACGTTTGCGTATACATATGAAGCGAGTGAAAGAGTTGAAACGTACAATTTACCTGAAAGCGTGTAATGAAAGCTTGAAACTGTACAACGGTTACACGTTTTAACGCAAATACCTGTTAAGCCCCGACCGCTTCGAGGCGTCCTTGTTTCGTCCCTTTTAAAATATCGCGAATACATACCCTCAGATCGAGTTCAAAGTACATCGGCGGTGTGATTTAGCACTTCAATTGATCCCTAATCCCTGATGCCTAATGAGTCACACTTTTAACACGACAGATGTACCTTGTCGTTTATCAAAATGTTTGCGAATTGTAGATCACGTGAGCCGGCTCTGGATCTGCGGCATTCCTATGTACATTTTATATACACAAAAATGACCCCTAATACAGCGTAATGTAACAGTTCCTAACTTAATATGGAATAGCCCGGGCCGATAGTCCGTGTCAGTTACTTGGGGTTAAATATTACGAACACAGATAAACACAGTGCATGCATGGTTTCTTTATTTTATTTTAACATCATCAGAAATGGCGAGTCTAGGAACTCTCGTATCTTTACGCTGAAGCCAGTCTATTTCAGTCACTAATCCGCTATACACCTGTCCCACCGCGTGTGTTAAGATTAATCGATATTTGGAGAAACTGAATACACAGCGAGCTGCACACTGGTTTAACACGGATATGGCCCGCGGATATGTGTCATAAATTACTTGGTGGTCAAAACCGGTAAATTTACAAGGTTTATAGCGAAAGAGCAGCCGACTGGAAATTTTTCTCGGACCGATTTTTAAGACTAGTTTTCAAATCTCAATCGGTCCGAGAGTTAAAAAATCGGTCCAGAACCGGAAAACTGAAAATTTTAGAAGCCCTGCAATGAGTCTAGAAGTATATATACACACACGAAGAACGATCTGAGCATGCACATTCTACGCGATACACGGTTGGCATACCAAAACGTGTAATGCGTTAAAACCCGTGGAAACGTGTTATACGTATAACACGATTTCATATGTACGGTGCTGTGTACATATAGAAGCGTGTAACCGTTCGTCAATGAAAGCGTTAAATCGTTTAAACGGTTTACCTTAGCGTTGTATACGTTTACAACCGTTGTTTACGTTTGAAACTCAATGCGTTGAACACGGTCTGTTTGACTTTCGCGCATGCGCAAGAGTGGGGAAACGCAACGCATGGCCGAAAACGTTTTACACGTAGACGACACACGGTTTGAAACGCAGCTAACGGAAACTCCACGGATACGCAACGCACAACACTTTGTACACGTATAAACCCGGAACATTTTGACAGAAACAACTGTAGCACACCAAATACGATGGCATATGTGTTTTATGGGCGCTCTGAAAGTTATTTACAATAACTTATAACTTTCACAAAGAATCGAGTCCAATTTAGTTCTTACATTCACATGCTCTAGTTTTTATTTACAATTAAGGCAACCCATTCTTCGTCAAAACGATAGAATTATGACTATTAATAAAGACGCCTATACAATAAAGGGCAACATGGACCACATTTACTGCAGTATATTTCATACAAATATCTCATTCCATTAGAAAGATATTAAAGGAAATCTACTGTAAACACATCTAAAAAACATGATGTCACGCCGTTCGGAAACACGTGATCCTACACCTTGATATATTACCTGTACAAGTACATGTACAAGTACATGTACAAATGGGGGGAAATCACCAAAATCAGAACAGAATATTTACAATAAAAAAAAAGACATACAATGCCGTATATTCAGCCCTGAAATCAGAAATCAGAAATCAAAATAATCCTGACTGATGCCAGGTCCTCGCCACACCAGAATCACTTGACCCCCTCCGAAAAGCAGTAGAATCAGTAATGATCTTACTACTTTTATAACGGGCAATAACCCAATTCAACTCCCAGGTAACAAAAAAGCCAAAGAAATAAACATACCCGAGGGCCAAACCAGGCAAATCGTGATTTCTATAAGGAGGAATCCTTACCGTTAATTTATGCCTTCGCATTCGCCCGACCAACCACCCACAGAAATGTGTAGGAAATGTGTAGGAATTGTGAGGCTTGTCTACCATCTCCATGACATAAAGATACTAGCCTGGGGGCCGTTTCACTAAACTTCGTACGACTAAAATATTCGAAAGTGCAAAATTATGAAACTATAAATTTCACAATTATTGGATTTACATTTATTGAACATAGGCTGCATATGCAACCTTATGCAGCCTATGTTCAATACTGTAAATGTAAATTACCAGACGATCCTAAATTTGCACTTACGAACATTTTAGTCATACAAAGTTTAGAACAAGAAACGAGGCAAAGCCACGAAGGCCAGGTTTTTTCCAAGCATAGACACTTGGATAACATAATTATACACACTTTTTGTAGACTAGATGGCTGTGGCCTGCATGTCGTGCCTTGGGGCGAGGCATGGACACTAAAAAAATAGATATAGTAGATGGAAAAACTTTAACCAAAAAACTTTAACCGGACACACGGACGGAGGACGTTTTTACAGTACTATACTTATGTGGCTTATCACATGTTAAATATTAGCCACATAAAATGATTTTTAGCCACATAAAAGGATTTTTTAGGTGGCTAATTGTAACCAACCCTATCCTTTACCAAGTCCATAACCCTGTGGGGCTAGCCACATAAGTACCCTAATGTGTGCCCGGACGGACGGACGGACGGACATTCTTACAGTACTATATACTTATGTGGCTTGTCACATGTTAAATATTAGCCACATAAAACGATTTTTAGCCACATAAAAGGATTTTTTAGGTGGCTAATTGTAAACCAACCCTATCCTTTACCAAGTCCATAACCCTGTGGGGCTAGCCACATAAGTACCCTAATGTGTGCCCGGACGGACGTATGCCAAAATGCCGACTATATCGCGCTTTGCGCAAGCGGGGGCGACAATGATGATAAACACCTATGTGAAGTATCAAGGTAATGGGTGAAGCAGTTGCAGAGATATAATACACAAAAAAAAATCAAAGTAATTTGACCTTGACATTGGGCACAGGGGCTGCATGGTTGGGGGGTAGAATGAAAATATGGATGATGATAAACACCCATGTGAAGTTTCAAGGTAATGGGCGAAACAGTTGCAGAGATATAGTATAACGAAAAACTTTAACCAAAAAACTTAACCAAAAACTTTAACCGGACACACGTACGTACGTGCGTATGCCAAAGTGCCGACTATATCGCGCTTTCCGCAAGCGGGCGTGAAAAAACTTTAACCAAAAACTTCAAAGTAATTTGACCTTGACATTGGGCACAGGGGCCGCACGGGAGGGGGGTAGAATGAAAATATAGATGATGATAAACACCCATGTGAAGTTTCATGGTAATGGGCAAAGCAGTTGCAGAGATATAGTATAACAAAAATCTTTAACCAAAAACCAAAAAACTTAACCAAAAACTTTAACGAAAAAACACCACTTAACGTACGAGCGTATGCCTAAAGTTGCCGACAATAATCGCAGCCCCCCCCGCTTTCCGCAAGCGGGCGCGAAAAAACTTTAAAACCAAACCAAAAACTTCAAAGTAATTTTGACCTTGGAACATTTGGGAACACGGGGGCCGCACGGGAGGGGGGTAGGGGTAAAATGATAAATATAATGATGATTAAACACCCCATGGTGAAGTTTCAAGGATAATGGGCCAAAGTCATTGCAGAGATATAGTATAACAAAAATCTTTAACCAAAAACCAAAAAACTTAACCAAAAACTTTAACGAAAAAACTTAATGAAAAAACTTAACGAAAAACTTTAACCAAAAAACTTAACCAAAAACTTCAAAGTAATTTGACCTTGACATTGGGCACAGGGGAGGGGGGTAGAATGAAAATATAGATGATGATAAACACCCATGTGAAGATTCAAGGTAATGGGCAAAGCAGTTGCAGAGATATAGTATAACGAAAAACTTTAACCAAAAAACTTAACCAAAAACTTTAACCAAAAAACTTAACCAAAAACTTTAACCAAAGAACTCAACCAAAAATTTTAACCAAAAAACTTAACCAAACAACTTAACCAAAAACTTTAACCGGACACGTACGTACGTACGTACGTATGCCAAAGTGCCGACTATATCGCGCTTTCCGCAAGTGGGCGCGACAAAAACTTAACTAAAAACTTTAACCAAAAAACTTAACCAAAAACTTCAAAGTAATTTGACCTTGACATTGGGCACAGGGGTCGCACGGAAGGGGGGTAGAATGAAAATATAGATGATGATAAACACCCATGTGAAGTTTCAAGGTAATAGGCAAAGCAGTTGCAGAGATATAGTATAACGAAAAACCTTAACCAAAAAACTTAACCAAAAACTTTAACCAAACTAGAAATGTGACCTGTCGGCACACGAATGCCCCCGCGGGCAGCCAAAGAAAACGAGGCATATTTGATTATAAGATTTACCCCGAGTTTGTTTAACTGTTTTGAACCACCAGGTTCTTTGGGGGGGGGGGGGGGACCTTTGACCCAGGCTAAGGCCGGGGGGAACGAAATGTGAGTCAACCAAACAACCACCGGCGGTAAGAAGGAACCAATTTGGACCTATGGGCGTTGGGTGTTGATTTGTGAGCCATGAACCAAGGAAACGAAGAAATTAAAAGCCCAATAAACCAGAGCGTTAAGGTTTTCGAACGCACCAAGTCTGTGACCTTGACCGGAGGCTTAATGGGGGCGGGTGACGAATGTGGATTTGTCACAGGTGGGCGGTAGAGGAGCATTGAAAGGCATAAGCTTTATGCGTGTGTGACCTGTGAAGCAGATTCGAGCAAGGAAACAAAAATTATAAGCCATTTACAGAGCTTAGCGTTAAGGTTTCGAAAGCACCAAGTCTGTGACCTTGACCCTGGGCTTAGCAGGGGCGGGACGAATGTGGATTTATCACAGGGCAGGAGAGGACCATTGGAGCAATGCGTGTGTGAAATGTGAAGCAGATCCGAGCAAGGATGCAAATTATAAGCCATTTACCCAGCATTAAGGTTTCGAACGCACCAAGTCTGTGACCTTGACCCTGGGCTTAGCGGGGGCGGGACGAATGTGGATTTGTCACAGGGTGGTAGAGGACCATTGGAGCAATGCGTTGTGTGGCAATGATGAAGCAAATCCGAGCAAGGAAACAGAAATTATAAGCCATTTACCCAGTGTTAAGGTTTCGAACGCACCAAGTCTGTGACCTTGACCCTGGGCTTAGCGGGGGCGGAACGAATGATGATTTGTCACAGGGCGGTAGAGGACCATTGGAGTAATGCGTGTGTGAAATTTCAAGCAGATCCGAGCAAGGAAACAGAAATTATAAGCCATTTACCCGAGCGTTAAGGTTTCGGGACGTACGTACGTTACGTACGTACGGACGCCGGTAACACTATATGCCCCCCTCACCATTCGGTGGCGGGGGCATAAAAACTTAACCAAAAACTTCAAAGTAATTTGACCTTGACATTGGGCACAGGGGCCGCACGGGAGGGGGGTAGAATGAAAATATAGATGATGATAAACACCCATGTGAAGTTTCAAGGTAATGGGCAAAGCAGTTGCAGAGCCATAGTATAACAAAAAACTTTAACCAAAAAACTTAACCAAAAAACTTAACCAAAAACTTTAACCAAACTAGAAATGTGACCTGTCGGCACACGAATGCCCCCGCGGGCAGCCAAAGAAAACGAGGCATATTTGATTATAAGCCATTTACCCGAGTGTTAAGGTTTTGAACGCACCAAGTCTGTGACCTTGACCCTGGGCTTAGCGGGGGCGGAACGAATGTGGATTTGTCACAGGGCGGTAGAGGACCATTGGAGCAATGCGTGTGTGAAATGTCAAGCAGATCCGAGCAAGGAAACAGAAATTATAAGCCATTTACCCGAGCGTTAAGGTTTCGGGACGTACGTACGTTACGTACGTACGGACGCCGGTAACACTATATGCCCCCCTCACATTCGGTGGCGGGGGCATAAAACATAACCAAAAAACTTCAAAGTAATTTGACCTTGACATTGGGCACAGGGGC
This sequence comes from Conchocele bisecta, assembly GCA_029237695.1. Taxonomy (NCBI): domain Eukaryota; kingdom Metazoa; phylum Mollusca; class Bivalvia; order Lucinida; family Thyasiridae; genus Conchocele; species Conchocele bisecta. The sequence continues at coordinate 91,670,736 of CM055265.1, read as the reverse complement.
CGCACGGAAGGGAGGGGGGTTAGAATGAAAATATAGATGATGATAAACACCATGTGAAGTTTCAAGGTAATGGGCAAAGCAGTTGCAGAGCATAGTATAACAAAAAAACTTTAACCAAAAAATTAAACTTAACCAAAAAACTTAACCAAAAACTTTAACCAAACTAGAAATGTGACCTGTCGGCACACGAATGCCCCCGCGGGCAGCCAAAGAAAACGAGGCATATTTGATTATAAGCCATTTACCCGAGTGTTAAGGTTTTGAACGCACCAAGTCTGTGACCTTGACCCTGGGCTTAGCGGGGGCGGAACGAATGTGGATTTGTCACAGGGCGGTAGAGGACCATTGGAGCAATGCGTGTGTGAAATGTCAAGCAGATCCGAGCAAGGAAACAGAAATTATAAGCCATTTACCCGAGCGTTAAGGTTTCGGGACGTACGGACGCCGGTAACACTATATGCCCCCCTCACCATTCGGTGGCGGGGGCATAAAAACTTAACCAAAAACTTCAAAGTAATTTGACCTTGACATTGGGCACAGGGGCCGCACGGGAGGGGGGTAGAATGAAAATATAGATGATGATAAACACCCATGTGAAGTTTCAAGGTAATGGGCAAAGCAGTTGCAGAGCCATAGTATAACAAAAAACTTTAACCAAAAAACTTAACCAAAAACTTTAACCAAACTAGATGGCCGCGGCCTGCATGTCGCGCCTTGTGGCGAGGCATGGACACTAAAAAAAAAGATATAGTATAACGAAAAACTTTAACCAAAAAACTTAACCAAAAAGTTTAACCGGACACACGTACGTACGTACCTACGCCAAAAGTGCCGACTATATCGCGCTTTCCACAAGCGGGCGGGAAAAAAAAAACAACTTCAAAGTAATTTGACCTTGACATTGGGCACAGGGGCCGCACGGGAGTGGGGTAGAATGAAAATATAGATGATGATACACACCCATGTGAAGTTTCAAGGTAATGGACAAAGTAGTTGCAGAGATATAGTATAACAAAAAACTTTAACAAAAAACTTAGACTTTACCACTTAACGAATACTTTAAGAACAAAAAACTTTCACCAAAAAACTTTAACCAAAAATGTTAACAAAAACTTAACCAAACAACTTAACCAAACAACTTAACCAAAAACTTTAACGGACTTTAACAAACACTTAACGAAAACCTTTAAGGCACAAAACTTCACCAAAAAACTTTACCAAAAATGTATTTAAACCAAAAACTTTAACCAAACAACTTAACCAAAACAACATTAAACCCAAAACAACTTTAACCGGGACACACATACGTTACGTAACGTTACGTACGCCAAAGTGCCGACAATATCGCCTTTCCGCAATTTCGCAAGGGGGCGGGCGGACAAAATAAAAACTTAACCAAAAACTTTTTAACCCCAAAGAACTTAACCAAAAACTCCAAAGTAATTTTGACCTTAGACATTGGGGGCCCCCAACCAGGGGCCGCACGGGAGGGGGGGTAGAATGAAAAATAGAGATTGATGATAAACACCCATATGAAGTTTCCAAGGTAATGGGCAAAGCAGTTGCAGTAGCCATAGTATAACAAAAAACTTAACCTTTAAAAAACCAAAAAAATTAACCAAAAACTTTTAACCAAACTAAGATGGGGCCGCGGCCTGCAATGGTCGGTGGGGGGGGGGGGGGGGGGGGGGGGGGGGGGGGGGGGGGGGGGGGGGGGGGGGGGGGGGGGGGGGGGGGGGGGGGGGGGGGGGGGGGGGGGGGGGGGGGGGGGGGGGCGCCTTGTGGCGAGGCATGGACACTAAAAAAAAAGATATAGTATAACGAAAAACTTTAACCAAAAAACTTAACCAAAAAGTTTAACCGGACACACGTACGTACGTACCTACGCCAAAAGTGCCGACTATATCGCGCTTTCCACAAGCGGGCGGGAAAAAAAAAACAACTTCAAAGTAATTTGACCTTGACATTGGGCACAGGGGCCGCACGGGAGTGGGGTAGAATGAAAATATAGATGATGATACACACCCATGTGAAGTTTCAAGGTAATGGACAAAGTAGTTGCAGAGATATAGTATAACAAAAAACTTTAACCAAAAAACTTAACCAAAAACTTTAACCAAAAAACTTAACGAAAAACTTTAAGCACAAAACTTCACCAAAAAACTTTACCAAAAATGTTAACCAAAAACTTTAACCAAACAACTTAACCAAACAACTTAACCAAAAACTTTAACCGGACACACATACGTACGTACGTACGTACGCCAAAGTGCCGACTATATCGCGCTTTCCGCAAGCGGGCGCGACAAAAACTTAACCAAAAACTTTAACCAAAGAACTTAACCAAAAACTCCAAAGTAATTTGACCTTGACATTGGGCACAGGGGCCGCACGGGAGGGGGGTAGAATGAAAATATAGATGATGATAAACACCCATATGAAGTTTCAAGGTAATGGGCAAAGCAGTTGCAGAGCCATAGTATAACAAAAAACTTTAACCAAAAAAACTTAACCAAAAACTTTAACCAAACTAGATGGCCGCGGCCTGCATGTCGCGCCTTGTGGCGAGGCATGGACACTAAAAAAAAAGATATAGTATAACGAAAAACTTTAACCAAAAAACTTAACCAAAAAGTTTAACCGGACACACGTACGTACGTACCTACGCCAATGTGCCGACTATATCGCACTTTCCGCAAGCAGGCGGGAAAAAAAAAACAACTTCAAAGTAATTTGACCTTGACATTGGGCACAGGGGCCGCACGGGAGTGGGGTAGAATGAAAATCATAGATGATGATAAACACCCATGTGAAGTTTCAAGGTAATGGGCAAAGTAGTTGCAGAGATATAGTATAACAAAAAACTTTAACCAAAAAACTTAACCAAAACCAAAAAACTTAACGAAAAACTTTAACCAAAAAACTTAACCAAAAACTTCAAAGTAATTTGACCTTGACATTGGGCACAGGGGACGCACGGGAGGGGGGTAGAATGAAAATATAGATGATGATAAACACCCATGTGAAGATTTCAAGGTAATGGGCAAAGCAGTTGCAGAGATATAGTGTAACAAAAAACTTTAACCAAAAAATCTTAACCAAAAAACTTAACCTTAACCAAAAAACTTTAACAACCAAAAACTTCAAAGTAATTTGACCTTGACATTGGGCACAGGGGCCGCACGGGAGGGGGGTAGAATAAAAGAAAATAAAGATGATGATAAACACCCATGTGAAGTTTCAAGGTAATGGGCAAAGCAGTTGCAGAGATATAGTATAATGAAAAACTTAACGAAAAACTTTAACGAAAACTTTAACCAAAAAAAAAAAACTTAACCAAAGAACTTAACCAAAAACTTTAACCAAAATACATTAACCAAAAACTTTAACCGACAACACGTACGTACGTACGCCAAAGTGCCGACTATATCGCGCTTTCCGCAAGCGGGCGCGACAAAAAGTAACATTGTTGGATAGTGATATGTGGTGGGACCCCTTGATTATGAAGCTGTGAAAGTTTGGTGGTCCTAGGTGGGTACAGTACCAAAGAAATGGACTTAAACACGAAAACTTAACATTGTAAACGCGAAAACTTAACATTGAAAATGGCTAAGTCGACTGCGCGACAAAATGGTCAAGAAAAAATTAAAAAAAAAAGTAACATGTTGGATAGTGATATGTGGTGGGCACCCCTTGATTATGAAGCTGTGAAAGTTTGGTGGTCCTAGGTGGTACAGTAACAAAGAAATGGACTCAAACACGAAAACTTAACATTGACTGTGGACGCCGCCCGCCGCCCGCCGCCCGCCGCCCTCCGCCCGCCTGCCTGGCTTTCGCCAATCCAATAGCCTGGATTTATTTTTAAAAAACCTGGCTAAAAATGTGAACGGATGCTAATTTACAATGCATCAATACATTGGCATAGTTTGGTAACATTGTGTAATGTCGTTCAACCAACGAAACGTGACAGAAAGTAGCTTAGAATTCAGATTGACCAAGTTGAACATACATGTATCCACGTCCAAGCAGCTAGGATATGCTAATTTCTTACTGGTCAGAGTGCTTACTGGTCAGAGTGCTTACTGGTCTGGTCAGAGTGCTTACTGGTCAGAGTGCTTACGGTAAATGTGGCTGTGACTGGTGAAGCGGGGTTTATGGGTTTTGCGACCAGCGACGATACAGATCTGCACAGGTGCTAATCAGACAACGTACCTGTGATAATGGATTACGCGGGTTGCAAATGACATAAGCCTTATTTTTTCAGTGACAGCCACAAATACGCAATTTGGTTGAGGTGACAATAAACTCGGTTCTATCATACCATAGTCATGTTTTCATTACGGGTAAAGTTTGCCATGCTTTTTTGGACTATTCCAGCTGTTCCACCTTCAAATGTGCCTGTGACTGGAGAAATTGTGCTTGTGGTGATTTGCAATCAGCGTAGATCCAGATCAGCCTGTGCATCTGCACAGTCTGATCAGAGGCCCGTTTCACTAAACTTTGTACGACTAAAATGTTCGTAAGTGCAAATTTGTGATCGTCTGGAAATTTCAATTGATGGATTTACATTTATTGAGCATAGGCTGCATATATCAATGAATTTAAATCCAACTAGAAATGTGGCCTGTCGGCACACGAATACCCCCACTGGCAGCCAAAGAAAACGAGGCATTTTTGATTATAAGCCATTTAGCCGAGCGTTAAGGTTTCAAACGCATCAAGTCTGTGACCTTGACCCTGGGCATAGTGTGATAATCCATGCATCGGTGTAGAAGATATAGAGCGGAAGGGAATTTCAATAGGTTTGACCTTTGACCTTCAACTGTGACCTTGGACGTAGGTGCATGGTTATTGATCGCGACACACCTTCTCATCCTGAGAAACATTTGTGCCAAGGCATTTGATAATCCATGCATCGGTGTAGAAGATATAGAGCGGAAGGGAATTTCAATAGGTTTGACCTTTGACCTTCAACTGTGACCTTGACCTTGGATGTAGGTGCGTGGTTATTGATCGCGACACACCTTCTCATCCTGAGAAACATTTGTGCCAATCAGATGTGCAGCATTTGATAATCCATTCATCGGTGTACAAGATATAGAGCGGAAGGGAATTTCAATAGGTTTGACCTTTGACCTTCAACTGTGACCTTGACCTTGGACGTAGGTGTGTGGTTATTGATCGCGACACACCTTCTCATCATGATAAACATTTGTGCCAAGCCATTGGATAATCCATGCATTGGTGTAGAAGATATAGAGCGGAAGGGAATTTTAATAGGTTTGACCTTTGACCTTCAACTGTGACCTTGACCTTGGACGTAGGTGCGTGGTTATTGATCGCGACACACCTTCTCATCATGAGAAACATTTGTGCCAAGCCATTTGATAATCCATGCATGGGTGTAGAAGATATAGAGCGGAAGGGAATTTCCAACAGACCGACCGACCGACCGACAGACCGACAATCTGACTCCTATATACCCCCTCAAACTTTGTTTGTGGGGGTATAATAATTGTTTACAAGAATCATTGTTAATGTGAAATTTAGAGACTATCATAATTTTGCACTTACAAACATTTTAGTCGTACAAAGTTTAGTGAAACGGCCCCCAGGATTTGCACTGTTCGCTACTGTGCATCATTGAAACACCTGTCGCGCTTCTAACAAGAAATATAGATCGTTATCACGCTACAGGAGTGTGCTATTTTATCAGCAGCTACACTGATCACAAATCCCATAAGCCCCATTTCTCCAGTCACAGGTTGAAGTAACGGACCGAGGTCTATAAATACATTAAATATGCCTAAAAGTATCAATAAATGAAGAAAAAAAATAAGCTAACAATTTTTATTTTACTCCCTCCATATACTCCAATAAAAACAATTTTTTTAAGCTTATTTTTTTTCTTCATTTATTGATGCTTTTAGGCATACTTAATGTATTTATAGACCTCGGTCTGTTACTTCAACCTGTGGTCACAGCCACATATAAGGCATGTCATATCTTACCAACACCAGCCACTGCTTCTTTGCTCAGTTCATCCATGGTTAACATAGACGGCAGCTCATCACTGAAACACACACACACACAACTGTTTATAGACTGCCAGGTGACAAAATATTAAATAGACACAAAGGTCAAGGTCACCAAGGTGAAGGTCAAGGTCACCCAAATGAAACTGGATGGATAGCTATCAATATGAGGAAGGTATAGATGAAGTTTGGTAATAATCCGACTAACTGATAAAGAGATATTCAACATTTGGATGTACAAACAATATTGTTTATGGTTTCTTTCAGGGCTTTCCATGCGGAGGCATTTCTTCCAAATACATTCTTAATTTTTTTCGCACAAATACAACGGAATGTAATATACAAGAATTCTACGGAATCAAATGTCTCACCTTGTTCCGCCTTGACCTTGACCCTGGGGTATTGACCTTGACCCTGGGGCCCCGAGAATAGTCCTATATTCATGTACATATCATAAAGTTTGATGACTGTAGCTGATAAGGTGTTTAGTGCGGTCCCTTAACAAATTAATCAATACCTGCTGGCTAAAAGTGCCATTTTGTCACTGAATCAAGATATGATGATGCACAATTAAAAAATAAGTGGCTCCAAAAAATCTATCCACTGTGCCACCTAAAGTCAATAAATTCAAAATGGCCACCAAATATCAATATATTTCTATGTAAGTGCAAACCTGTGTTATATTTAGCACAATTAGTATGCTATAATGACACACATTCACACAATAATTAATTCAGATGGCTATCATATACAATTTGATCATTTTTTAATTGCCATAACTCCAAGATGGCCACCAAATATCAATATTTTATTCTATTTTGCGCTGTGGATGTCATATTGGAAATGTTTGCATGTAATAGGAAGTGTTGTTACTTGACTACTAATTTGTCCCTTTGAAGTGGGACTGTGTGAATGTTTCATCTAAATAAATACAATATAGCAACCAAATGTCAATAGGCTGGCAATATTACATAACTGTGGCGGGTGCATGACATCTGGATCTGAATTAAGAATGAGTGGGTAATTGTCATGTATCTGGGACATAACACATGTGACAGGAATGTTAACCGCAGCTGCAAGGGTTAGTACATATAAGCCCAGCATTTGTGCACTTGCAGCTGATGCATCCTCTGGAAGACTTACAACCACATTTGATCAGTTCGCTGCAGGCTCATACTGGACTTGTCATCCAGACAGGGGTCCATGAAGAGCCGTCCATTGCCCATCCCCCATTCGTCTGGTGATGGGATTGTCTAATATCCATCTAATATTTTGCAATCAAAATATTGTGGCATATCAAGTTGTTCACTAGATTCAATGCAGCCCAGAAGGTTAGAATTTTGTCCATGTCGAATCTAACCAAAATCAGACAGCAAATGCGGAGTAGATTGATTTTCATGGGAGAAAAACGTTGCTAGATCTCCATCACATTGTTGATTAGCAATGCATAGTCGACCAAATAGGTTGCTGTTTTGCAGTTGTACTGTTAGCCTGCGACAATTTTTAACTTGTCTTTGATTTGGGGGATTTCAGTAGTGGAAGTGAGTTTTTCTCGATTGGATTCTGAAATGGGAAGTCTCTGGTCTCAATCAAATCTTTCATATACTTTAGATACTGCGTTCTACCTAGCGATTTAATTGTCCGAATTGTCTCTACAATTGATTCATCTGCGCAAACACGTCTATTCAATACCAACAGCTCAGAACAATCATCCTGGAAAGGGTTTCCAAAGCCGGATATGACATTTACAAGTTTGCGTGACTGCTGATGGATCAGTTTCCGAGTGGAAGGTCCTTCTGCGTGATGCAGGCTAATATCTGGATCATCTTCATTAATGTACTGGGTATCAAAGTCTTTTATAAAATTAGCAAGCTCTGGCCCACATATCAGCCATCGTCGAAGAGAAATATGGTCTTCTGTTAATCCGATGGCACCTCCATTGCCCTTTACCTTGGCATTTTCCTGTTCATGTACTTGGTCGATGGGAATATAAGAGAAGCGGTTTGTTTTTTTTGGAAACAACCCAGTGCTTCTTGAATGCATCTTCAATAGCCGCAGAGAGGGACTTCATGTCTTGAATGTGAATTGAGATCTGGGGTGCATAGTTGTAGTGACCCAATGCAAAGTCAAATTTGTTTTCTCTGTGCTCTGAGAAGGACAAGGATCATTTTTTCTATGGCTACAACAGTATCCCAAAACTGGAAGGTAGGACTGGTGATAAGCATGCGTTTCCTCCATGCCTCAAATGTTTCATCAGTTTCATTTCTTTGAAAGCTGAAATGCATGTTGTTGGAGGGCTGATAACGCTACAACAGAGACTTGATGTGCATGGCGAGTCCGTGTCAGATGCGCTGCTTTCAGGAAACCTTCAGTGATTCCAGATGTGGCAATTTCAGCCTCTACAACTACTGTTGTCCAGCCCAAACCTTGCAGGTAATCCCCCGCCATATTCCACAGAGCCATTTCTAGATGCAGACCACCACTACAAATTTGTCCTCCCCATGAGTCTGGCCATGGCCATTGAATATATTTTGCCTTTGCAAATATGGGGCAGTCACATGCCATGACAGGGATCTGGCCAGGATGTAGAAAGGCAGTGTTAGATTTGATTACATTCATGCCATGTTTGACCATTGCTGGTGTGTCAGTCTTTTCCATGGAGAGAGGCAGTAAAGCCATTATAGCTGCTGAGTCCCAACATGGTAGATACATTTTTAGGCAGCCCACGCAATTGCTTCATTAGTTAGTGTGTCTCTTGTCAAAAGTTCACTTGCATTCTGTAACCAGACATCTTCAAGTGTCATTGCTCTGTTTAATTCACCTCTCATTTGTTTGGTATGAACAGCAGGAACTGTTATCTTAGATGGATTCATTGTTACTGTAGGAACTACTGAATATGAGTCTGGAAGAAGCAATTTCTCTGACCCTATGTAGGATAACGGAAATGGGTCTTGGGGTTTACCAATAGTATGTTCTGTTGTAAACTGTATGATACTGATGACAGTGCCATGGAACGATGAGTGGGCCGTTGTGGATGACGGATTGTGGTCAATATTGTCCATAGCACCAACTACAAATAGTCCAGATCTAAGCTGTGATGGGCAAACTACACCGGTAGCAGCAAAACGTCTGCACATGCTTATAGTGACGTTACTTTCCAGCTACTGCACGCGTGCATATGAAATGCAAACAGCCATCTTGTGCTACTGTTAAATTAGTTTTTTGCTTCTTGTTAGCGAGTGAATGTTCAACCCAAGATATACGACAAGAGGTGGCTTTCGTTCAACGGTATGCCGTGTGTTAGTGTTTCTTTCTGGCATTGTTTTCATTGTGTTGAAGAGCATCAATTGTGATATAGTCAAAGAGGTTTGTGATAACTTGGGCTGTTTGTCTTTGATAGTTGGTCCATTTACTATCATTGACACAAGGGCATTGAGACTGTTCGGTACTGCTGTAGATTGACAGTCAGGAGGAAAATCACCCGCAAACTGAAACTGTTCGTCAGAATCAAAGATGTCTCTGCGGATAGCTTTTGCAACTTTAGTCCTTTCTAATGCATCATATTTGTAATCTCTTACAGTTAGTGCATCCTTTAACATTTGTTGTATGCCTTCAGGGAATACTAACCCTGACCGCTTTCCATATGTATGTTCTTGAATCCCATTGTTACAAAAGTGTTCAAGTATTTCATTCTTTAGACGAAATCTGTTGGTTGTTAGAGCTAGACCTAATTGTTGTTGCAACTTATGAAACGTGTTTCGGTTGTCTTTTTTTTTTGGAGCCACTTATTTTAGGAATCGGTATGACCTTAGCTACGTCCCACAAAAAAATGGCACTTTTGGCCGGCGTGTATAGATAATCCACGTTTTTCAAGTTAAGGTACTGCACTATGTTGAAGTCATGACCGTAACACGAAAACTTAACATTGAATGATGACGACGCCGCCGCCACCGACTCCGGAAAAGCAAAACCTTAGTCTCGCTTTCCACTTTCGCGGGCGAGACAAAAACACCAACTGACAACTTGTATTCTATCTACCACTGTGAGCACCATTACACGAAATGTGCTCAGTACATCCATGGATAACTTGGATGGCGGGGCCTCACTGAAACACATACACACAACTGTTTATGGACTGCCAGGTAACAAAAGTATTCATAAAAAGACCATCATAATTTTGCACTTATGAACATTTTAGTCGTACAAAGTTTAGTGAAACGACCTCCAGCACTGTTTGCACACATCTCAATCCTAAACTGTTCTTTATAAGAATCAAATAAGTGTATAATTGTGTCATTATTCCGCCAGTTCTAAAAATTACGAGTGCCCTATATACAGCTATAATCATTTAGTAATAGTTATTTTACTGATAGTGATGCGTGGTGGTATCAGGCTAGTTTCATATGCAAATGAGGCATGATATTTTTTAATTATTTATACTAATTAGATGCGTCACCTGAAAAAAATTATGTTTTCGACAGATTATAAAGTATGATCATTGCACATCAAACAAGAACTGCAGAGAAAAAATAGCAATGTCCATTAACATTTTAAGGAAACACGGTTATCGCCCCTGGTATCAATGTGGACATTTGCGGCTGATATAAAATGCATACTAATGCCAATCAATACGTGGAGTAATGGTGAATGAATGTTTATTTTGCCAGAAAATGTCTCATATGATGTCTCTGATATAAAGAACAATTTGTGCCTACCGAGTGGGCATGTACCTTTAAAGTATGTAGTTTTCAATGGGTAAAACAATCACATGAAGAAATGATTTTGTACCTAAGAAGATGTACAATATCTCCTGAAATATATTTACACAATTTATGATATTTCCCGCAAATGACATTGAAAGTTGATGAAGTATTCAGAGCAAATGCGGAATAGAATTCCGCATGTGCTATGAAGATTTCATCAATGTTCGACATAATATGTAGAAAATATCACAGTTTCTGTAAATATTTTTCATGGAAAATTGCACATCTTCCTAAAGTAAAAAAAAAATCACACGGCTTGTCTCATAAGTGCCCAGCCTGGTCTCGACCCCTTAACATCTCCATTTCCAATATTGATTTCGACGATATAAGAATATTTTCTGCTCAGAACTGTTTTCCCGTTTATTATTGTGGGAAAAGCCAATGCCATAAGAGGCATAATGACAGAGCTGGGCTAATACATGTATAAGACAAACCATGTGATTTTGTAAAAAAATCATTAATTTTGTAAATATTTTTCTTGAAAATGTACATGTCTCATGTACATTTTCAAGAAAAATATTTACAAATTTATGATATTTTCTGTAAAAATTGTCTCATACAATTTATAAATATGTGAGCAATACTAACTTGAGTGAAGGAATATGGTTGAACATCGTTTGCATGGTGCTAAGTATTCTTGCAGAGTCGGAGGTAGACTTCTGTTTTTCCTTCACTTCAATCGGTTTTATTTCCAGATCTTTCTGTTTTTTCCAATCTACATCTGTCTGTTTTTCCTTCTTATTCTCTTTGTCTTTCCTCATCTGTTGCCTAGCAAGCTCAATGTCTGTAGCATCCTTTTCTGACTTTTGTGAGATGTCTTTTGTGGCCTTTTTATCATTCATCAGTTTATTGTTCTCAACATCCAATCTCTCAGTGTCTGCTTTCCTGCGTTTCTCAGCTTCCACTTCTCGTTTTTGTTTCCCAGATATTGGTACATTCCTGATTTGGTGTGGCTCTGTGTGTCGTAGTTCCCTATGATCAGCCATTCCTATTGAAAACAAGAATTTCTGTCTGTGACTGGAGAAGAGGGGCTGATGTGATTTGTGACCAGTGTAGCTCTTGATCAAATACACACTCCTGAGGGCAATTTCACTAAAATTTGTACAACTAAAATGTTCGTAAGAGCAAATTTAGGATCGTCTGGAAATTTCAATTCATGGATTTACATTTATTGAGCATCCAATAATTGTTTACAAGAAAACATTGTTATTGTGAAATTTATAGACTCATAATTTTGCACTTACAAACATTTTAGTTGTGCGAAGTTTTAATAGTGAAACGGCCCCCTGTTGCCTGCTAGCAATATATATTACTTTTCATAAGAATGACGGGTGTTGCATTCAGGGACTTGCGGACAGTGCAGGTCCTGATCAGACTGTGAAGATGCACAGGCTGATCTGGATCTACACTGGTCACAAAGCCCATACGTTCTATTTCTCGAGTCATAGCTACATAATTGCACAAATTCGAGATTTATAGTATAGTGTCCACATTGGTATGACAATATCAAGAACATAGAAATAAGTGTATATCTAAGCTATTGATGAAGTTTGGTAATAATCTGACTAATGGATGAGGAGATATTAAACATTTAGATTTAAAATTGTTGACATGAAGGTCAAGGTCACCCAAATAACACTGGGTGGATAGCTATCAATGTGAAGAAGCTTTCGATGAAGTGGTAACGATCTAACAACGGATCAAGAGATAATCATCATTTGGATGAACATCCAAATTTGACACACAGGTCAAGGTCACCAATGTAAAGGTCACTTAAACTAGAAATGGACGCTTGTCGACAAGCGCATGTGTATCCCCCTCCCCAGATACACAAGTAGTTTGAAAAAAGGGTGTTCGAGTTATGCTCCTGAGACAAAATCAGTGGCGGAAAAAAAAAAAGGGAGATAACTAAAAATTAGTGATGCAAGAGTTGTCATTCTTGCGTGACACACCTTTAGGGTTGTGGTCTATGCATGTGTGAAGTTTCATGAAAATATTCCAAAGGGTGTTCGAGTTATGCTCCGGACACGAAATCAGTGCACGAAACAACAAAGGGAGATAACTAAACAATTAACGACGCAAGAGTTGTCATTCTTACGTGCGACACACCTTTGGGTCGTCTTCTATGCATGTGTGAAGTTGAATAAACTAGAAAATGTGTTCATAGAACACGGATGTCCCACATATCGTTTTGATAATAAATGAGGCCAAATTCCAAATCAAAATTTTCTTTTACCTGAGCGTTAAAGTTTTTGAAGCACCAAGTATGTGACCTTGACCCTGGGCTTGGCGGGGGCAGGACGAACGTGGTTTTTGAAGCACTAAGTATCTGATGTTAACCCTGGGCTTGGCGGGGGCGGGACGAATGTGGATTTGGCACAAGGCGGTAGAGGACCATTAGAGCAACGCGTATATGAAATATGAAGTTGATCCTTGTGAATGGAAAGAAAAAATTATAAGATATTTACCTGAGCATTTAAAGTTTTTGTTGAAGCACCAAGTATGTGACCTTGACAACCTGGGATTGGCGGGGGCAGGACGAACATGGATTTGGCACAGGGCGGTAGAGGACCATTAGAGCAATGCGTATATGAAATATGAAGATGATCCATGAAAGAAAACAGAAATTATAAGATATTTACCTGAGTGTTAAAGTTTTTGAAGCACTAAGTATGTGATGTTAACCCTGGGCTTGGCGGGGGCGGGACGAACGTGGATTTGGCACAGGGCGGTAGAGGACCATTAGAGCAACGCGTATATGAAATATGAAGTTGATCCGTGAATGGAAAGAAAAATTATAAGATATTTACCTGAGCATTAAAGTTTTTGAAGCACCAAGTATGTGACCTTGACCCTGGGAATGGCGGGGGCAGGACGAACGTGGATTTGGCACAGGGAGGTAGAGGACCATTAGAGCAATGCGTATATGAAATATGATCCATGAAAGAAAACAGAAATTATAAGATATTTACCCGAGCGTTAAAGTTTTTGAAGCACTAAGTATGTGACGTTGACCCTGGGCTTGGCGGGGGCAGGATGAATGTGGATTTGGCACAGGGCGGTAGAGGACCATTAGAGCAACGCGTATATGAAATATGAAGTTGATCCGTGAATGGAAAGAAAAATTATAAGATATTTACCTGAGCGTTAAAGTTTTTGAAGCACCAAGTATGTGTGACCTTGACCCGAACATATTATACAATTACGGACTAGTGAGCCATAGAATATTAGATTATATTCTATGGCTCACTAGTCAATAATTGTTTTATTATATGATAATAGTCTGTATATAGCACTTACGACCTAATGCTATTAGACAAAAATTGAAAAAGAATTTAAAAAAAAAATAAAAAAAAACAAATGGAAAAAAAAAGTTTAAAAATTAAAAATAATAATGCTTCCTACTGGAGCCCAGAATTTTTTTTAATAGTCCTATATTTATCTACATATATCTGCACAGGTCCACATAATGCCACAATATTGTCAACACAGTTTACGGAAATGTAATAATGTACCTGTATAAATTACCTGTAATAAGTTAGTGGTCAGTTAAAAAATTGAAAAAGAATGTAAAAAAAAAATTACCTGTAGGAGGTCAGTGGTCAGTTGCACATGCTAGCACATGCACAGGTGAATAGTCTGTATATAGCACTTACGACCTTATGCTACTAGACAAAAATTGAAAAATAATTTGAAAAAAAAAATAAAAAAAAAAATAAAAAAAAAAAAAATGGAAAAAAAAAGTTTAAAAATAATAATGCTTGCTACTGGAGCCCAGAATTTTTTTTTAATAGTCCTATTTTATCTACATATATCTGCACAGGTCCACATAATGCCACAATATTTTCAACACAGTTTACGGAAATGTAATATCCAATGTAGTAATTTACCTGTATAAATTACCTGTGGTCAAGACTGGACATCTGCACATGCTAGCACATGCAGCAAATGGACAGGTGAATGGTTCTCCCAGTCTCTATTGTTCTCTCAATACAGAGCACACGAGAAAAGGTGTACAGAGCAGACGAGAAAACGGGTCTTCATGCATTATTGTCCAGTTTGTAGAGTGCGCAAAACAAAAAATGGAGATAACTAAAGAATTAGCTACGCAAGAGTTGTCATTCTTGTGTGCGACACACCTCCGGGTCGTGGTCTATGCATGTGTGAAGTTTCATGAAAATATTCCAAAGGGTGGTCGAGTTATGCTCCGGACAGGAAATCAGTGCGCGAAAACAAAAAAGGGAGATAACTAAAAAATTAGCTATGCAAGAGTTGTCATTCTGGTGCACGACACACCTTCGGTTCGTGGTCTAATTGAATATGTGAAGTTTCATAAAAATATTCCAAAGGGTGGTCGAGTTATGGTCAATCAGTGCGCGAAACAAAAAAGGGAGATAACTAAAAAATTAGCTATGCAAGAGTTGTCATTCTTGTGCACGACACACCTTCGGGTCGTGGTCTATGCATGTGTGAAGTTTCATGAAAATATTCCAAAGGGTGGTGGAGTTATGCTCCGGACACGAAATCAGTTCGAGAAACAAAAAAGGGAGATAACTAAAATAAAAAATTAGATATGCAAGAGTTGTCATTCTTGTGCGCGACACACCTTCGGGTCGTGGTCTATGCATGTGTGAAGTTTCATGAAAATATTCCAAAGGGTGTTCGAGTTATGCTCCGGACAAGAAGTGTCTGCGGCGGATGCGGACGCGGCGCACTGTCAAATCCATAGTATCCCCCGACGGAGTCCGGGGGATACAATAACACTGTGCATAGCCATCAATATGAGGAAGCAATTGTTGACACAAAGGTCAAGGTTATGCAGGTCAAGGTTACCTGAATGACACTGGGTAGATAGGCATCAATGTGAGGAAGCTATTGATGAAGTTTGGTAATGATGCGACTAATTGATCAGGAGATATTCAACATTTGGACGTAAATTAAGACACAAAGGTTAAGGTCACTGAGGTCAAGGTCACCCGAATGAAACTGGATGGATAGCTATCAATATGAGGAAGGTATTGATGAAGTTTGGTAATAATCCAACTAACTGATAAGGATAGCTGGTTTCTTTCAGGGCTTTCCGTGCTGGGGCATTTCTTAATACATTCTTAATTTTTGTTCGCACAAATACAACGGAATGTAATATAAAACACCAACTGACTACTTGTATTCTATCTACCACTGTGAGCACCATTACAGAAAATTTGATATGATGACGTCATAAGATCTGTGATATCGCAATAATGTCAAAAGTATAATGCATAACCCAATCATTTGGGCGGGGGGGGGGGGGGGGGGGTGGGGGGGGGGGGGGGGGGGGGGGGGGGGGGGGGGGGGGGGGGGGGGGAGGAGTGTGTGTGATTTATATTTTCTGTACTCACCAACAGACCTACATACAGACCTCTATAGCGGTGTTTACAAACAGTGTAGATGCAGATGAGCTGGCTTGTGACAACATGCTTTGACAGCACTTTAGAATCATTTCCATTCTTAAGTGCTGTTAAACCATGTTTTTATTGAGAAATAAGGCAAGATATAAAAGCAACAGCAGATGACAATTGTTGTGAGTAGCGGTCCAAGGATTAATAAAAATAATTTATCTTAAATGCTTAAAAATGGCTAACCACTATTTGTGCAAAACATTAAATCTCGTTGACGTTGATAAATGGGTGTAATAGTATTTGTCATGCTATTTTGAGGCAAGTCCTCGTACAATTTCACTATGTTAATCACCATGTATGTCTTATTCTCATAATACCCTTAATAAACTTCAGCAGATGACGAATTGTTGTGTGTAGCGGTCTAAGGGTTAATGCATACAGAGTTTCCTCTCTGATTCGCATCATTAACTCTTTGCATGCTGGGAAACTTGTGGGCTATAAATAGTTCAAAACTAGCGGACAAAAATTCATCACATTTTCTTTTATTTCTCCTAGTAAATATCATGAATATGTCCTCAGGACTCAATTCTAATGAAATTCCAAGACATATTTACAGAGAGAAATAAAACATATAGTCCTAATTTGTTTGGCGGATATTTTCGCCGCTAGCATGCAGAGTTAAACTTACCAGGACGTGATTCAATAGGCATGTACATGCCTCTGCCACGCCCGACATCTTGACTGTGTGTCACAGGTAACCTGAAACAGGTAAATTGTAATTTGATCCGAGTCGCTATCCATATTAAAACGGGGATATTGTGTTGCCGTTTTCAGCTTGCAAATTCAGCTGAAGATCATTTATATCGAAATATCACAAAACCGAAACATCTAACTGAATTGTGGCTGTGATTGGATAAATGGGGCTTATTGGTTTTATGACCAGTGCAGATCCAAATCATAATGAACATACATCTTCAGTGACCTTGACCATGGGTGTTCAGACAGGGGGTGCATGCAAAACACATCACCATCCCATGAGACACATCATGCAGTGGCGATGCTAAATCCGTTCTGATTATCGTTTCATTTTTGGTGACACAGTCGAGTGTGACGAGCCATTTATTATGAAACAGACACATATTTCTACCGTTTTTCTTGCGATTATCCTCTCGGACCTCAGACCATTCACTCTTTTCCTTGTTAGGTCCCGGACCTACTGGTAAAAGCTGCTATTTTCAGGCCCTGCTAAGGGGTTAAAAAGAAATAGAGAAAAAAGACGAACATATCTTTGCATTTACCTGTCAAAGAAGGTGAATATGATTACCGGTACTTAACCCTTACACCGCTATCTTAATTTTTTTTTTACATCTGCTGTTTATTTTCTATTTTCCATTTTCATCATCAAAAACATGCTTCGACACAACTAGAATAATTTACAACATGCTTTGACAGCACTTTAGAATCATTTCCATTGGAAATGATTCTGAAGTGCAGTCAAACCATGTTTTTATTAAGGCAATATATAAAAGCAAGAGCAGACGACAATTGTTGTGTGTAGCGGTCTAAGGGTTAATGACCTTGACCTTGGGTATTTGGATATTGGTGGCTGCATAACACAAGGCATTATCTGTACACACACATTATTGCCAAAAATTATAGTGAAGAAAGATGAAAATATTTTTACAAACAAGGTGAACAAAAGCCTCATTGACCTTGACCTTAGGTGTTCAGACGTGGGGTGTATGCGCAACAAAGCACCATCCCTAGACACACATTGTGGACAATTATCAAAATCTGAAAAGGGATTAGAGAGATATAGTGAAAGCAGTCACTATCCCCTCCTAGCTATCTGTAGCCAGCCTATTTCACCAACATGGCAAAGTATACTTATCTAGCAAAGCATACTTATCTAGCAAAGTATACTTATCTAGCAAAGTATACTTACCTAGCAAAGTATACTTTGAGGGAGTAATTTTCAATTTAAGGATAAATTTATTAATTTTTATTATACTGAATTTATTACATTATCACAGCCATTTTGGCTGTGATAATGTAATCAATTCAGTATTATAATTCTGCATACTTTTAATCATCAAATATATGCAGTCGTTAGTTCTATATGAAATAATGCATTTCGGAAAAAATAAATGCTTACTCCCTCAAAGAATACTTTGCTAGATAAGTATATTTTGCAATGTTGATGAAATCGGCTACTGGAGCACATGTAGAAGACTTGGACCTGAGGCATAAAAACAATTGCCATTAAAAAAATTACATTACCCCACCCACCTGGTATTGTACTGTACATTACGTATATACATACCATACAGTTCAACACCAGGTGGGCGGGGAAATGGGATTTTTTAATGGGCATTTCTTTTACGTCACAGGTCGGAGTCTTCCACCTGTGATCTGGAGAGCCAACTGACATGTCGCCACAACCTACCGTTTCCTTCCAGGTTGGCTCCGGTAGTTTGTTGTATTCTTTGCCAGCAGTTCCATCAACAGATCTGGGTGCTCCCTGTAACATATGAACATTACAACACTATAATTCCAGCACAAACATATTTACACAATTCCCTAACATTTGATTGGCCCGTAGCAAGTCTATGTCCAAAATTTATATCCCAGTAAAGTCCCACCCAAACTACTTTCTACTGTCAGTGCTGTCAATGTAAACAAATGGCTGCCGTCTGTCAAAATAAACACATTTTCTTGATGAATTTATATTCAAATGCTGGAATTATAAGGAATGAATGGCCTTTTTGTGGAATTTATCGGGGATATAAACTTGGAAAAGTCGCGGGAATACTGGACGAGGCCTTCCGGCCTTCGTCCAGTATTCCCGCGACTTTTCCAAGTTTATACCCCGACAAATTCCAAAAAAAGGCCATTCATTCCTATAATAGTAGGGTCATTTCTGAGGATTCCGTGACCATATTGCTAAGTTTTCAAATTTTTGATGACGGATGGACGGACAGATGGATGGAGAGACGCTGACTACAACGCTGGGCGTATGCCATAAGCACTTTCTTCAAAAGGTGCGCTAAAAATGAGGCACATTTGAAAACACAGAGGGCCTGAGAAGCAGCATGAAAGCAGACCATGAGCGCAATGCATCAAGCAGATCCATGCAAGGAAACAAAAATTATAAAACATTTATCAGAGATTCGAACACACCAAGTATGTGAACTTGCCGATGGACTTCATGGATTTGTCACATGGTCAAGGTGCATGATCACGTGGTTACAACAACAACGTCGCCCACTCCAAAGTAAGTATTATTTGATATTTTCCTTAATATGCAATGGATTTTGATGAAATATGGCGCAGCAAACGCGTCTTCATGAGCTGCATTTGGTGGTCTAGGGAGTTTGACACAGACTTATGTCGTTTTTGTCAGAGACACGGAAATCGATTCTTCGCAAAAACGACGGACGTTTGGGCGAAAATAAAGAGACCACCAAATGCAGCTTAACAAGACGCGTTTGATGCACCATATTACATCAAAATCCGTTACGTAATAAGGACACTATAAAAGAATACGTACTTTGAATCAGTACTTGTTGTTGTTGTTAGTACCACGTGATCATACACCTTGATGGTAGAGGACCATTAGAGCAATGTGTGTGTGAAATATCAAGCAGATCCGTGCTAGGGAACAGATATTATAATACATTTACCCGAGCGTTAAGGTTTCGAACACACCAAGTATGTGACCTTGACCCTGGGTATAGGACCATAAGAGCAATGCATGTGTGAAATGTGAAGCAGATCCGAGCAAGGAAACAGAAATTATAAGCCAGTTACCCGAGCATTAAGGTTTCGAACGCACCAAGTCTGTGACCTTGACCCTAGGCTTAGCGGGGGTAGGACGAATGTGGATTTGTCACAGGGCAGTAGAGGACCATTGGAGCAATGTGTGTGTGAAATGTGAAACAGATCCGAGCAAGGAAACAAATTATACCCATTTACCCGAGCGTTCAGGTTTCGGGACTGACATACATACGTACGTACGTACGTACGTACGTATGTACGGACGCCGGTAATGCAGAAATGTGAAGCTGTCACCAAGGCAATAAACATTAATGAGAATTTGAAACTCTACAGCATTATTTCTTCCTCTTGTGCTAAGCATGTATACTAATTTAGGTAGAGATGTGTAAAGTGGAAATTATATAGAATTGGATACAAATTGGATATAGTTTCAGATCGATTGACTGAACGGTTTCAGAGGAGTTCTGTACACAAACTCTGTACCCTATATAGAATTGGATTCAAAAATGTAGAAAAAATGGCTAAGTTAAAAAGGTGATATTTTTGTTAAAACATATTTTTTCGGCATAAAAACACCAAGGTGCACATCTTCAATATGTGTAGAAGACTTGTGTATAGTTTCAGATCGATTGACAGAACGGTTTCAGAGGAGTTGTGTACACAAACGCTGTACCCTATATAGAATTGTATACAAAAAAAAGAAGAAAATGGCCAAGTTAAAAAGGTGCTATTTTTGTTAACAAATATTTTTTCAGCATAAAAACACCAAGGTGCACATCTTCAATATGTGGAGAAGATGTGTGTATAGTTTCAGATCAATAGAATGAACAGTTTTAGAGGAGTTGTGTACACAAAATATGCAGTTATTCTGTCCGCCGCACGCCCGCCTCGCGGTAAAACATAATACATACAGTTTTTTTCAAACGGTCGTATAAAAACACATAACAACAAGAGCTGTAGGAGAACAGCATAGCTCGACTACGAGGGTTGTCGATGTACACACAGCTTGACAAAGAAGGTGGCTGCGGCCTGCATAAAAACCTTAACCAAGGTTGACTAAAAACATTAACCAAGGGAAATTAAGTAAGTAATTCAAGGTTAAATGTAGGTCAATGTCAGATATAGGTCAGGGGTTATTGATGTACATCACTAGGAGATAAAGTTTTCCAAGTATGGTTGCTGTAGGCCCAGGAGTATTCCATATACAAGCTTGACTAAAAACCGTAACCAAGGGGAGATAACTAAGTAATCCAAGGATAAAAGTAGGTCAAGGTCAAATATAGGTCAGGGATTATTGATGTACATCACTAGGAGATGAAGTCGTCCAAGTATGGTTGATGTAGGCCCAGAAGTATTGCATATACAAGCTTGACTATAAACATTAAGCAAGTAATTCAAGGTTAAATGTAGGTGAAGGTAAAATAAAGGTCAGGGGTTATTGATTGATACATCCCTATGAGAAAAAGTTATCCAAGTATGGTGTCTGTATGCACAATAGTATTCCATCTACAAGCTTGACTAAAACCTTAACCAAGGTTGAGTAAAAACCTTAACCAAGGGGAATTAAGTAAGTAATTTAAGGTTAAATGTAGGTCAAGGTCAAATATAGATCAGGGGTTGTTGATGTACATCACTAGGAGATGAAGTTGTCCAAGTATGGTTGGTGTAGGGCCATGAGTATTCCATCTACAAGCTTGACTAAAAACCTTAACCAAAGATAATTAAGTAAGAAATTCAAGAGGAAATGTAGGTCAAGGTCAAATATAGATCAGGGGTTATTGATGTACATCACTATGAGAAAAAGTTGTCCAAGTATGGTGTCTGTATGCACAATAGTATTCAATGTACAAGCTTGAGTAAAAAGCTTAACCAAGGTCGAGTAAAAACCTTAACCAAGGGGAATTAAGTAAGTAATTCAAGGTTAAATGTAGGTCAAGGTCAAATATAGGTCAGGGGTTGTTGATGTACATCACTAGGAGATGAAGTTGTCCAAGTATGGTGGGTGTAGGGCCAGTAGTATTCTATATATAAGGTTGACTAAAAACCTTAACCAAAAGGAATTAAGTAAGTAATTGAAGAGGAAATGTAGGTCAAGGTCAAATATAGATCAGGGGTTATTGATGTACATACCTATGAGAAAAGGTTGTTGAAGTATGGTGTCTGGATGCACAATAGTATTCAATGTACAAGCTTGAAAAAAAACCTTAACCAAGGTTGACTAAAAACCTTAACCAAGGGGAATTAAGTAAGTAATTCAAGAGGAAATGTAGGTCAATGTCAAATATAGATGAGGGGTTATTGATGTGCATCACTAGGAGATGAAGTTGTCCAAGTATGGTGGGTGTAGGGCCAGTAGTATTGCATATACAAGCTTGACTAAAAACCTTAACCAAGGTTGACTAAAAACTTTAACCAAGGGGAATTAACCAAGTAATTCAAGAGGAAATGTAGGTCAAGGTCAAATATAGATGAGGGGTTATTGATGTGCATCACTAGGAGATGAAGTTGTCCAAGTATGATGGGTGTGGGGCCAGTAGTATTGCATATACAAGCTTGACTAAAAACCTTAACCAAGGTTGACTAAAAACCTTAACCAAGGGGAATTAACCAAGTAATGCAAGAGGAAATGTAGGTCAAGGTCAAATATAGATCAGGGGTTATTGATGTACATCACTAGGAGATGAAGTTGTCCAAGTATGGTGGGTGTAGGGCCAGTAGTATTCCATATACAAACTTGACTAAAAACCTTAACCAAGGCGTGACGGTGACGCCGACGCCGGGGTGACAACATAAGCTCTACTTATTCTCTTCGAATAGTAGAGCTAACAACTAGAGCTAATGAGCAGGGGCTTAACCCTTTCAACACCACATGCCTGGTACTGGCAAATAGTGCAGATCCAGATGATCCGGCTCGTGACGAGCCATCTCATCAATATCCGGACTTTTTGCAAGAAATTTAATATTTTTGAGAACAAAAACACCCCCTTTTCATAAATGGATTAGTTTGAAATTAATTTTGTGACAGTTGGATTGGTTGCAAAATTAACATATCAAAATCAATTCCAGTTACTTAGGGGTGAAAGGGTTAAGGATACCCCAGGCCGCCACCTGGACCCACAAACACATTTCGTAATGTTAAGTTTTTGTGTTACGGACAGACGGAAGAACGGAGAGACAAGCGGATGGAAAGGCAAAAACTGTATAATCCTTGGCATACTTCGTAAGCCGGGGGCAGAAAAAACACTCACATCAACAACAAAGGCATAAGTGAATGGTATAATGAAATACCAAGATGTGTTTTCATGGAAAATAAGAAAAATATGCTATATTTGTGGTCTGTTTATTGTTTTCTGCAGCATGATAAAGGTACCACAATATTTGTATTGCTTTTTGATACTCGCTTCTTCTGATTTCAATTGGGTTTTTGGCAATTTTAATTGGGTATTTACGCAAATATGAAGCTTATCTGGAGCTCTTATCTGGAGTCCTTTAGTGTATCAATCTTGGCTTGGAATAAGTATGTATTCCTCGGTAAGCTTCGCGATTGACACACGTTCCCCACCCATGCCTGATAAACATCTGAGCTCCAGATTAGGTGCGTATCTAAAGAGAATTATACCCCCAGATTTTAAATTCAATGCGTATTTTACTTTTACTAATGATAAGCTGCGTATTTGCTTAAATACCCAATTAAAATTGCCAAAAACCAAATTGAAATCAGAAGAAGCGAGTATCAAGAAGCAATACAAAATTTGTGGTACCTGCAGAAAACAATAAACAGACCACAAATATAGCATATTTTTCTTATTTTCCATGAAAACACATCTTGGTATTTCATTAGAATTGTCTCCAAGGAGACAATTCTAATGAAATGCCAAGACAAGTTTTCATTTCGAAGCGAACTATTCAATAATTGCTTTCTGTTGATGTGTAAACAGTAGTGTGATTTTATTTGACCCAATTAAAATGTTGAAATACCCAATTGCTTCAGAAATGATGGAGTGACAATACTCAATTACTAATTCCTTATCTGACGCCCTGTCTACTTACCTTATTAGGTAGTCTAGCACACGCGGGTTTTTGGACAGCACAATCTGTAAGAGAACAGAGTCGGTGGCAGCCTCCAAGACGTTCTTCTCGATGAGCTCAAATTTCTCCGCACCCCCTGTACCAGTGGACGAATCGTTCAATGCATCCTGCAGAGGTGGAAACATGAGATGGGAAGATTGTTAGATTGTGTTTTACATGTCACGGTGGGTTCAGTACATCACACGCACCTTGGGCCGTTTCACTAAACTTTGTACGACTAAAATGTTCGTAAGTGCAAACTTATGATAGTCTGTACATGTCACATTAACAATGTTTTCTTGTAAACAATTATTGGATTTACATTAATTGAACATAGGCTGCACATATAGGCTGCATATGCAGCCTATGTTCAATAAATGTAAATCCATCAATTGAAATTTCCAGACGATCCTAAATTTGCACTTACAAACATTTTAGTCATATGAAGTTTAGTGAAACGGGCCCCTGCAATTTAGCCCCGTTTCCAGCAACATTTTCCTAAAGATCTCAGCAACTGCTGGGCCAACTTTTATGCGATAAAGTGCACCCAGAAAATGACATACTAGCATCTGCAGATAACAACATTCTAATAGCTTTAGCCATCTCAGAATTATTTCGAGAACACTTACATAAATATATGTTTTCTAGAAATAAATCCAAAACGACTATCAGAGCTCCAGATAAGAAGCGTATTTGCTTAAATACCCAATTAAAATTGCCAATCAATTGCATCAAAAAGCAATAAAAGATTTGTGGTACCTTTATCATGCTGCAGAAAACAATAAACAGACCACACATATAGCATATTTTTCTTATTTTCCATGAAAACACATCTTGGTATTTCATTAGAATTGTCTCTAAGGAAACAATTCTAATGAAATACCAAGACATGTTTGTTGATGTGTAAACAGTAGTGTGATTTTATTTTACCCAATTAAAATTTTGAAATACCCAATAATGAATTGCTTCAGAAATGATGGCGTGACAATACTCAATTACTAATTCCTTATCTGGAGCCCTGGACTATGATTATGAGGATGAACGGATCTGACAGCAGACAATACCATGTTAGTTTATGGGGTATCTGTGCTTTGTCACATTGAAATTGCTCCAGTGGTTGCTGAGATAATCAAGAAAATGGAGATGGAAATGGGGCTAAAATCTGGGGCCATTTCCGTAAACTTTGTACGACTAAAATGTTCGCAAGTGTAAACTAATGATAGTCTTTAAGTTTTACATTAACACTGTTTTCTTGTAAACTATTATTGGATTTACATTTATTGAGCATAGGCTGCATATGCAGCCTATGCTCAATAAATGTAAATCCGTCAATTGAAATTTCCGGACGATCCTAAATGTTCACTTACGTACATTTTCGTCGTACGAAGTTTAATGAAACGGGACGCTGGTGCATGTGAGATTTTACACCAATCTCGATTCTGTTCAACAGCAATGTCACAGATGATTGTGTATGTACCTCTGACTAAACTTTGTATGACTAAAATGTTCTTAAGTGCAAATTTAGGATCGTCCGGAAATTTCAATTGACGGATTTACATTTATTGAGCATAGGCTGCATATGAAACGGGCTGCTATACGGGAGGCACTGTCTGTTAAAGCATGGACATTTCAACAATAGTAGTCAGAAGACAACAAAGCATTCCTGGTGGTGGTTTCGTTTAAACGAATATCAAGAAAACAGGTGCCACTCGGCTTGTTTCAATCGTGTCCTTATATATAGAAACCTGCTGGGAAACATTAGGAAATAGACGTCACTCCCATAAATTGTCCCTATTTTACAAAATGAACAAGAAATGCGTCTGTCGAACGCGGATGCCACCTGCAGCATATTTGAGAAACTGTGATAAAGTGGTTAACCGAAAAGTGTGACGGACGGACGGACGGACGGACAGGGACAGACGGATGGACAGACGGACGGTCCAAACACTATATGCCACCCGTTTCTTCGAAACCCGGTGGCATAAAAATGGCATCTCACCCAGTTACTTGGTCGATGTGCTTCCACCGGAAACAGATACGTCCGGTTACAATTTACGAAACCCTGAGAATATACAGATTTTACGGTGCAGAACCACCCTTTATTATAACTCGTTTCTACCATCCACAATCCGGGAGTGGAACTCTCTTCCGGATGACACACGGAACGCCCCATCACTTAATTGTTTTAAAACCAAAATAAAAACAAATACCGGAGAGGTCCCAACCTACTACTACAGTGGTCCTAGGTATGTCCAGGTATTACACACACATCTTAGAACGAAATGCAGTTCTCTCAATCATGATTTATATCGTAAGAACATTATTGACTCACCCAACTGTAACTGTGGACAAGTTGAAGATGCCACCCATTTCTTTTTCCACTGCACTCAATATGGAGCACATAGAGCCCAACTAATAGACGACATACACTTTTTGCCAACCCACCCTCCACACTATACTCTATGGCAACAGACAACTTGACAATATTCATACAAAACACCGGTCGTTTTTAATGCACCATATAATGATGCCTGCGTGTGCACATACTTATCACTAACAGACTTGGGTTGGCGATAGCTGAGCTTGGCTTGGTGTGGGAACAAGACTCCAACTCCTATTGTGGCTTGCTTCTTTCCTTATTTTTGTTTTCCATTTCATGTATCACGTAATTGATTATATAGAACCTATTGTCTGTACATTTGTGTCAATAATACATTTTTTGGAAATTTTAAATTTAATTGCTTTAATGTAATTGCCGTGTATCAGAGGATGCTGAAACCAGAACAACTTATGCATATGCAGCCTATGCTCAATAAATGTAAATACATCAATTGAAATTTCCAGACGATCCTAAATTTGCCCTTACGAACATTTTAGTCGTACAAAGTTTAGTGAATCGGCCCCCAGTTTGTTAAATCCACGAGACACACTGCTTAGCATGTGATAAATCGCATAACCTCACTGCTTGAATTGATTTTTAACGCTTCGTGGAAATAGTTCAAATAATTTCAAAGTAACCTGTGCATGCGCAAATCTGAATAATCGATTTAAGGATGCGTACACTTAAATCTGTCGTGCCAGTAACCCGTGACTGGGCTTGCCCTAGATTTTCGAAATACCCCAAATACAAAGTTTCATTGCACTATGTGTTATAAAAAATACTACTAGTGTTGTGAAACTGCCGATTAAAGCTTCTGGAATGATGTAATATAAATTATTGGCCACTGTGTGCATTACTGGCCAGTGTAGATCCCGATCAGCATTGAGATTTTGCCAATAATGATCATGGTTTTCATGATATACGCTACGGCCCGTGCACAATGTGTTGTTGTAAGCTAAATGTGCAGAATAATGGACACACTGCGTTTGTTGTAAGCTAAATGTGCAGAATAATGGACAAATGTGCAGAATAATGGGCACACTGTGTTATTGTAAGCTAAATGTGCAGAATAATGGTCACACCGTGTTGTTGAAAGTTAAATGTGTAGAATAATGGGCACACTGCGTTTGTTGTAAGCTAAATGTGCAGAATAATGGGCATACTGTGTTTGTTGTAAGCTAAATGTGCAGAATAATGGGCACACTGTGTTGTTGTAAGCTAAATGTGCAGAATAATGGGCACACTGTGTTGTTGTAAGCTAAATGTGCAGAATAATGGGCACACTGTGTTTGTTGTAAGCTAAGTAAGCTAAATGTGCAGAATAATGGGCACACTGTGTTGTTGTAAGCTAAATGTGCAGAATAATGGGCACACTGTGTTTGTTGTAAGCTAAATGTGCAGAATAATGGACACACTGAGTTGTTGTAAGCTAAATGTGCAGAATAATGGGCACAATGTGTTGTTGTAAGCTAAATGTGCAGAATAATGGACACACTGTGTTTGCTGTAAGCAAAATGTGCAGAATAATGGGCACATAAGCTGTGGGATTTGTTGTAACTAAATGGTGCAGAATAATGGGCATACTGTGTTTGTTGTAAGCTAAATGTGCAGAATAATGGGCACAGCTGTGTTTGTTGTAAAGCTAATGTGCAGAATAATGGGCACACTGTGTTGTTGTAAGCTAAATGTGCAGAATAATGGGCACACTGTGTTTGTTGTAAGCCTAAGTAAAGCTAAATGTGCAAATAAAGGGCACACTGTGTTGTTGTAAGCTAAAAATTCAGAATAATGGCATCACTGTGTTTTGTGTTGTAAGCTAAATTAAATGCAGAATAATGGACACACTGAGGTTTGTTGTAAGCTAAATGTGCAGAATATTGGGCACAATGTGTTTGTTGTAAGCTAAATGTGCAGAATCAATGGCACACTGTGTTGCTGTAAGCTAAATGTGCAGAATAAATGTCACACTGTGTTTGTTTGTAAGCTAAATGTGCAGAACTAATGGGCACACAACCGTGTTGTTGTAAGCTAAATGTGCAGAATAATGGACACAACTGCGTGTAAGCTAAATGAGCGAATATGGACATTTGCAGCCAATAATGGGCACGAAGTTGTTGTAAGCTAAATGTGCAGAATAATGGCACACCGTGTTTGATGTAAGTTAAAATGTCAGAATAATGCACACGGTTTGGTTGGTAAAGTTAAATGTGCCGAATCATGGGCACACGTGTTTGTTGTGGCTATTTGCAAGACTAATGGGCCTTGTTTGTTGTAAGCTAAATGTGCAGAATAATGACACACTGTGTTGTTTGTAAGCTAAAATGTGCAGAATAATGGGCACAATGTGTTGTAAGCTAAATGCAAAAATGGTACACACTGTGTTTGTTGTAAGCTAAATGTCAGATAAAATGGGCACGACTGTGTTTGTTGTAAGCTAAAATGTGCAGAAAATAACACACTGTGTTGTTGTAAGCTAAATGTAGGCAGAAATAAATGCACACAGTGTTGTTGTGAAGCTAAAAATAGCAGAATAAAAATGGGACACACTGTGTGTTGTTTAAGCTAAAATGTGCAGAAAAATGGGCACACTTGTTGTTGTAAGCTAATGTGCAGAATAATGGGCACACTGTGTTTGTTGTAAGCTAAATGTGCAGAATAATGGGCACACTGTGTTGTTGTAAAGCTAAATGTGCAGAAATAATGGCACACTGTTTTGTTGTAAGCTAAATGTTGCAGAATAATGGCACACTGTGTTGTTGTAAGCTAAATGTGCAGAATAATGGGCACACTGTGTTTGTTGTAAGCTAAATGTGCAGAATCAATGGGCACACTGTGTTGTTGTAAGCTAAATGTGGCGAACAATGGGCTACACCAAATGTGTTATAAGCTAAATGTGCAGGAATAATTGGGCATAATGTTGTTGTAAGCTAAATGTGCAGAATAATGGCACACTGTGTTTGTTGTAAGGGGGGGAAGCTAAATGTGCAGAATAATGAGCACACTGTGTTGTTGTAAGCTAAATGTGTAGAATAATGGGCATACTGTGTTTGTTGTAAGCTAAATGTGCAGAATAATGGGCACACTGTGTTGTTGTAAGCTAAATGTGCAGAATAATGGGCATACTGTGTTTGTTGTAAGCTAAATGTGCAGAATAATGGGCACACTGTGTTGTTGTAAGCTAAATGTGCAGAATAATGGGCACACTGTGTTTGTTGTAAGCTAAATGTGCAGAATAATGGGCATACTGTGTTGTTGTAAGATAATTGTGCAGAATAATGGGCTCACAGTGTTGTTGTAAGCTAAATGTGCAGAATAATGGGCATAATGTGTTGTTGTAGGCTAAATGTGCAAAATAATGGGCATACGGTGTTGTAAGCTAAATGTGCAGAATAATGGGCACACTGTGTTGTTGTAAGCTAAATGTGCAGAATAATGGGCACATCGTGTTGTTGTAAAAGCTAAATGTGCTGAATAATGGGCACACTGTGTTGTTGTAAGCTAAATGTGCAGAATAATGGGCATGTGTTCTTGTACGCTAAATGTGCAGAATAATGGGTACACTGTGTTTGTTGTAAAAGCTAAATGTGCTGAATAATGGGCACACTGTGTTGTTTTAAGCTAAATGTGCAGAATAATGGGCATACTGTGTTGTTGTAAGCTAAATGTGCTGAATAATGGGCACACTGTGTTGTTGTAAGCTAAATGTGCAGAATAATGGGCACACTGTGTTGTTGTAAGCTAAATGTGCAGAATAATGGGCACACTGTGTTTGTTGTAAGCTAAATGTGCAGAATAATGGACACACTGTGTTTGTTGTAAGCTAAATGTGCAGAATAATGGGCACACTGTGTTTGTTGTAAGCTAAATGTGCAGAATAATGGACACACTGTGTTTGTTGTAAGCTAAATGTGCAGAATAATGGGCACACTGTGTTTGTTGTAAGCTAAATGTGCAGAATAATGGACACACTGTGTTTGTTGTAAGCTAAATGTGCAGAATAATGGACACATTGTGCTTGTTGTAAGCTAAATGTGCAGAATATTGGACACACTTTGTTGTTGTAAGCTAAATATGCAGAATAATGGACACAATGTGTTGTTGTAAACTAAATGTGCAGAATAATGGGCACAATGTGTTGTTGTAAGCTAAATGTGCAGAATAATGGGCACAATGTGTTGTTGTAAGCTAAATATGCAGAATAATGGGCACACTGTGTTTGTTGTATGTTAACTGTGTAGTGTGTAGAATAATGGCCATAATGGGTTGGTCCAAAGCATACCCGCAAGTTCCGAGGGTCCTGTAGAGCTTTAGCAAGTTTATCGGCAATGCCTCGTTGACTCTTCAAGTAACTGCTGTTGTTCATTGTTTCAACTCTCCGGTTTCTCGTCTCCTGGCGCCTCTGAATCTCCTCCGTCTTGTATTGGTTACCTGTGTGTCATAATTGGCAAATGTGGGTGCCATAATTGGCAAATGTGGGTGTCATAATTAGCGAAATCTGGGTGTCATAATTGGCAAAATCTGGGTGTCATAAATGGTCAAACCTGGGTGTCTTAATTGGCCAAATCTTCGTATCCCGACATACATCATGGTATGGGATTACGTGATTTCTGAATGACGTGACATAATCTGCAACATTTCTACAGTAGATTTTATTTAAAATCTTACTATCAAATGGACGGATTTTGATGATATATAGTGCACCAAAGACAATGACATGGATTTTATGGGCGTTCTTTACAATAACTCATAAATTGCACAAAGAATCGAGTAGCATTTCTTAACATTTATTTGCTCTAGATTTTTATTTACATTGACAATAGAATTATGAGATTAAAGCAAACTGTACAATAAAGAGCAATCTGTTCTGCATTCATAAAAATCTGTAATTCCTTTCGAAAGATATTAAAGGAGATCTATTGTAAACACATCTAAAAGCATGACGTCACACCGTTCGGAAACCATGTGATCCCACACCCTGTGCAATAGGCCTAGAGTTTCACGTAGGCCCACAAGGCATGTAATAAATGACATGTAATGAATATGAATATGTAACATAACACGCCTGGATTATGTTCTCATACATTAAACATGCTTTAATTTTAAGTGTAATTATTAGAAACAATTTTTCCAATTGTCAGTCATAAAGATACAGTTTCCAAATGTCAAAATAGAGAACATCACATCCAAAATGGAGACCAATGAACTCAGAATCTAGCGCAATACACAGCGATCAAGACATGGCACTTGCATTCAACCATGTCCAGCCATGGGTAAACGTTTGCAGTGGCACGAGGGAACCGTTTGAACCCCAAGGCCAAACAGTTCCCGAGTGCCACGGCAAACGTTTACCCAAGGTTGGGCATGGTCGAACGTTATTGTTACATTTCTGTCGGAAATATCATGTAATTTGAGCATATATACAGTAATTTCGGTACTTTGATAATATGCTCCATTCAAACAGCTGATTTACACATACATATTCCAGGGCTGCAGTACACGTCGCGTGATGCAGCCGCATCCATTTCAACATTTCAGTGCGACCATTGTGAACTGGTCTAGCCTGATAAACTTGATATCAACAGACACTAGGCTGGTATTCTATTTATCAAGTAATGTTTTATACTAGCCAATGGTCACATATAAAACAGTTTTTGTTCAAGAGAACGCAGGCTTGTTTATGATGCATCATTACACTGAAGTCATTTGGTAACATCATGTGACGCTGTTCCATCAATGCAATGTCAGTTTTAAATTCATTATAACCCGCATATTGGAATCTGGTTCATGCAAGATATCAGTCGGTATGTATTGGGCCAAGTTATACCCAGATATTCGTATTAGGGCAATGTTTGATATGACATTATGTTATCAGTCAGTATGTATTGGGTCAATACAAAGCTTGTTACTTGATTATGCCTACAACATGGTGCAATCATGCACACCACACAACCAGCGGTACGGCCCATTGCCAGAATACCGACAAGGCACTGATCACACTTATACGAGGGTTGGTCAATAAGTAGTGTCACTTGATCTTTGTAACAACTCATCCAACTTGAATAAAAATTGGCACTTACATTCATTGACGTTATTTGTATTCACATTGTCTTCATGACGTCGATACAGTGTATGATGTCATAATGACATCATCATTTAAGACGTCATGTCTGGCACAGCTGTCAGAATCAATAACGAAAAACAAATGGGGTACCATAATAACCTAATATATTCGGACACAATTTGCTTTTGGAAACCCCTAAGCAACTTGTATCCAAATACATTGTTATTGTGATTAGGCGACACAAAATTAATGTTTAGATTCTCATCCAAATTTTGGGGAAAAATGGGGCGGGTGGGACACTTTTATCTTTTATTTTCAGGCAATACTAAAACGAGGTGTTGAACGGCAAGGCGCAGTTGCGTGCAATAGTGTTTTGCAATAACATGTTCATATTGAAGTATTGCTAATCTGGAGGGGGCGGGTTCCGGGGTTGCTGTATTGCGCTACGTAAAGCACTCAGATAAAAAGCTGTGGGAGCGGTATAATACGCGGGCCGCATCATTCTTATAAATTTTACCAAATGTTTTTTAATTTAATTTTTTTTTTTTTTAAATAAAAAACCCTTGGGCGGGCCGTTTTATTAGGGGCGGGCGGGGATGAGAATCTAAACATTATTTTTTTGTAGCTTTAACCCAGTACTGTCATACTATCCCTAAACATTGGCACAATCTATGTTATTAGTCGGTCTCATATTCAGGCACATATGGGAAATGGTGTTCACTTTGTTTGATGTCGGATCTAAATCGATTTTTTCTTGCGCACACGATGGCACCGGCCGATTTTTTTAAAAAGGTGCCCAAAGTTGTCCCGCGGGCCATTTAAAGACCACACCCAATGGGCGTGGTTTTGAGCTAGTGGGGATTTGTAAAATTGTTAAATGGTAACCGATTTTAATGATTTTGGTGTCGATTTGTAGGTGTTCAGGTGTGCTGAGGCCGATAAAACAAAAATCAAAACCAAATATGGCCACAACAAGGTTTAAAATTAAAAATGGCCGCCAAATTAATGCAAATTTGCGTTTATTAATGATAATAGCTGAAATGGATCATCTAAGTTCATTTGAGATGCGTATATTCCTTGTTTTTGACATAGGAGCTCAATAATAATAAATACCAAACTTAAAAATGGCTTCCAAAATACTATATAAAATTCAAAATGTTTCCAAATTAATGCAAATTTGCGTTTATTAATGATATGATAATAGCTGAAATGGGTCATTTAAATTAATTTGAGATGCGTTTATTCCTTGTTCTTGACATAGGAGCTCAATAATAGTAAATACCAAACTTAAAAATGGCTTCCATAATACTATATAAAAATCAAAATGGCCACCAAAATAATATGATTCTGCACGGATGATTGAAACTTGCTTATTATATATATTTTGGAAATTACTATCTGCGCCTATTGGGTGAAATATAGTCACAAGATGGTTAAACAGGGACTCTAGCACTAATGTATGAATTACTGCCTGCTCCTGTGCCCAACTGGTGTAATATACTAGTGGTCACAAGATGAGTACACAGGGACTCTAACACTAATGTGTGAGTTACTGCCTGCTCCTGCGCCCAACTGGTGTAATATACTAATGGTCATGAGACGGGTACACAGGGACTCTAACACTAATGTGTGAATTACTGCTTGCTCCTGCGCCCAATGGATGTAATATATATACTAGTGGTCGCGAGACGGGTACACATGGACTCCAACACTAATGTGTGAATTACTGCCTGCTCCTGCGCCCAACGGGTATAATATACTAGTGGTCACGAGACGAGTACACATGGACTCTAACACTAATGTGTGAATTACTTACTGCTCCTGCGCCCAACGGGTGTAATATACTAGTGGTCACGAGACGGGTACACAGGGACTCTAACACTAATGTGTGAATTACTGCCTGCTCCTGCGCCCAACGGGTATAATATACTAGTGGTCACGAGACGAGTACACATGGACTCTAACACTAATGTGTGAATTACTTCCTGCTCCTGCGCCCAACGGGTGTAATATACTAGTGGTCACGAGACGGGTACACAGGGACTCTAACACTAATGTGTGAATTACTGCCTGCTCATGCGCCCAATGTGTATAATATATTAGTGGTCACGAGACGGGTACACAGGGACTCTAACATTAATGTGTGAATTACTGCCTGCTCCTGCGCCCAATGTGTATAAATATACTAGTGGTCACACGAGACGGGTACACAGGGACTCTAACACTAATGTGTGAATTACTGCCTGCTCCTGCGCCCAACGGGTGTACTATATTAGTGTTAATGAGACGAGTACAAAGGGAGTGTAACAGCGAAATGTCTATCAATGTAAACCTATTCATCTTTCATAGTCAGAGGTGTCCTCGCTTTCTGGAGCTACACAATCCTCATCAGAGTCTGTAGCATCAACATCAAACTGAAAACCATCTAGAATGTCTGGTATGTCTTCTGGGGTGACAGCCGCTGATGTTTCAGTCAGTGGTAGCTGTGGATGCTCCACAGACGGCATGAGATCCAGTTCGTCATTGTGAGATAATGCGTTCCCTTCATACCAAATTGGCACAGGGATGCCATTCTCAAGTTCCCAGCCATATGCCAGTACATCCAGTTGGTGGTATGTACTGTTCAAACAATCTACCATCCCGTTTGCAACGAGGTTGGCACGCTGGATTGCATATTGCAGAGATAGTCGATCTGGTGGTAGCCTCCTTAGTGGCGTGAATGTACGCTTACTTCCCTTCCCGGAAAAGAGCATAGCATATCGACTATCTCCGGGTGTCTTCTCTTTCTTCGGTTGGTTGTAGATAACATGGAGGACAAAGTATGTGACCTCGTTGACATTGGCCTCAGTAGTCTCCAAGCTTGACAACAGTGACAATGTATGTGGATTCTGTTGCATTTTCCTGAAGCATCGGTATTTGGACCGACCGTAGAAAGGCTGTGTAAAGTCACATCCAGTCAGCACATGGAATGCCGGAAGACGTTTACATATATCATCTCCCAGATGTTCTGCTAAAGCTTTGACATTCTGATATGTTATACCACATTTTGATGACGCAGTCCCTGTCTGAAGTTTAAACTGCTATCACATTTGCCAGAAACAAACAATAGCAGTATGTACACATCAGTGTGATCAGCTACAACACATACACCGGCATGTCTGGTGGAAGCATAGACTGTGTGATGTGTCAGTCTGGGGTCAGCTTCCTTGTGCTGCGAACACAGTTCAGGTACGTCAACTGCAGGCTGAGAACCATCTGCCAACACGTACATGCAATGATTGCCTTTCGTGACATACACGTCCTTTCTGATCATGGATTTGCCTGACAAAATGAAATCCGTTAGCAGATGTGTAAGCTGCATTTTATTGCTGTCATTCGTAAGGAAGTCGTTCTAATCTTGCACCTTTGGTAACCTTTGCCCAAGATCTGCTATGTGTCTCTGTCTTCCCCTGTCAGATCGACCTGGGAAAATGTTCTGTATATTGTTTCTGAACAATGATTTCGCTGTTATTCTACTCAGACCTAATTAAGTGCAAATAGCCCATGGTTTGCTTGTAATCGGCGAATCCATGATAGGGCGCAGATTCAACTTTCGAGCATCATAGTCGGCTAGGATTGTTACAAATGATCTCCCTTCATCTTATACTATTGACATTTTCTTCTTCCGTTCAGCGAGTTTATCAAAGGTAAAAACTGGTTGTCGTTTGATTGGATCATGGTACCATGTGGTAGGTCGAGTTATGCAGGGTGTTTCACCTGTTTCTATAGATTCAGACCTCTTGTGTGTTGTCACCTGCTGTGGTTCTGTTTGCAGTTGTTCGTCAACCGCTGTTATTCGCAGGATAAATTATTGCTTGCTTTATCACCACGTTCTTTTGTGGTCACTACATGGTAATTTAACGATCGGGGTTCATTCTTACTGGAATCCCGACTGGAGACCTGGTTTGGCCCTCACATACGTCTTTGGCATTTTGTATGTGACAGTTGAATCTGGTTATACCCCTTATGTGAGTATTACGATATTCGTAATCCTATTTTAGGGGAAGGGGCCAAGTGACTTTGGTGTGGTATGGACCTGGCACCAGGTCAGGTTATTCTAATTTCAGGGCT
This sequence comes from Conchocele bisecta, assembly GCA_029237695.1. NCBI lineage: Eukaryota > Metazoa > Mollusca > Bivalvia > Lucinida > Thyasiridae > Conchocele > Conchocele bisecta. The sequence goes on along the minus strand of CM055265.1, from coordinate 91,634,161 downwards.
GAATATATTTTTTCTCGATGTAAATATTCCGTTCTGATTTTGGGATTTTCCGCCCAATGCAGCAGGTTTTCAATGGGATCGAACCCGTTTGCCCGGCCTTACATGACCTTAGCTGTTGATAGGCCGTTAAACACTAATAAACAAACAAACAAACAAACAAACAAACAAACAAACAAACAAACAAACAAACAAACAACAAACAAACAAACAAACAAACCAAACAAACAAACAAACAAACAAACAACATTGTTTGCCATTTCTTCTGAAGCTACTATTCCAGTGGATATGAGTGGCTTGCTCGGTGACCAAAGGTCGGGATCCCAAGTGTGTAACCCCACTGCAATTCGTTCAACAGCAGTTTCATCCTTTTTCATCCATTTACTATCGAGTTACACATGCTTAGAATGTGCGTCCTTCTTCACTTTGTCATCGAGATGCTGCTTGAGGACTGCTAGGTAGTGGTTGATCCGGACCCATCGCACACTTGCGCCAACATTCTCTATCTTACCGGATAAACCACCCGTCTCCTTCGAACATCTGTTTATCGTCATCTCTATGATCTGATCCATTGGTATTTTCGTGTGTTTCTCACCACTTAACGAGCCACTGAAACCCCCATCAATGAGATATTGGTATGCACTGGGATTTCGAGTCTTCCGATTTCTCATATCAATATAGAAGTAGCTCATGTTTCCGGCATAATTCTGGCGATTCAACCCAAAGCACCACGGCAAGAAGTGATGTATAGACTCTAGTAATCCCTCCCAATTGCCTGTGCGTTGGAAATGGATACTGTTCAGGAGGATATTCACCATCTCTATGAACGAGTCCATCCATGTAGCGATTCCTCCCATCAGTGTAGGTGGCAGCGTCATGTCTGGGTTACTTACCACCTTTTCAAGGTTACCCGGTGTTTGTTCACGGCGAAGGTTATCTATGGCTGATGCCAGAGAGTCATGCCAGAGTCATCCATCTGCGTATAAGCCTCATGGCATGTATCCCCAATTGTGTGTTTGGTTCTTCATCCAGAATCACACTTTCAGCTTCGTGTGTGTTACCCATGTCACCTGCATCGCCATCTTCACATTGGACAGTTGGCTCTGTGACAATGTCATCCGATTCATGAATCTCGATGCACTCCATTTGATTGTCAGCCACATTGGATTGTTTCGTCGACATTATACTTATTTGTCATTCATCCAGAATCACACATGTAGCTCCACGTGTGTCACCCATCACATTAGGATCGGCATTTTCACATTGAATAATTGATTGTGTGTCACTTTGTGATGCGCCGAATGTACCCTCAATATGTTCCGTAGTGTTCCCTTGTATTCCTGATGTAGATGCATTTGGAACAGAACGTTCCATGAAGTCAAGTCTTGATCACAACAGAGCCTCAAATAATAACTTATAGTAACGCATTCCTTGCTTGACGTTCGATCCGCTTAAACCATATATATACATATATAATTAACAATTTTCACAAATCTGAACATAATTATAATATTTTGGCGGCCATTTTGATTTGTGACGGCCATTTTGAATGTCATTGTTTATTATCAGCCAACATGTATGTCAGAAATAACAATGATACACATCTAAAATTAATTGGAATGACCCATTTCAAACATTATAAACAATGTACGTTTACACTTTTTTGGCGGTCATTTTGAATTTTAAACCTTATGGTGGCCATATTTTTGTTTTATCGGTCTCAGCACACCTGAAAACCTACAAATCGACAACAGCGGAAATACGCCATATGCAGCGCGTTTATAGGAAGAAAGTATTACGTTACCAGTCAGTAAGAAAACGAGTGGCTCCATTCAGTGCCGGACGGGAGAGTACGAAATATGGGAAGTGCTAATTTAAATTACAGATGCAGATAATGTTGAGAAAATTATAGAAATAAATAACATAGCTGGGTGAATGAAACGGGCATATATTAGCCATGCATACAACATATCTCAATCATATTTTTATAAAAAATAGTTTGAAAATGAGAACAATTTCCGCAAGGTGGGTGACTGACAATCTTCGTTCAGAGCAAAAAAGATATGATATGTTCAAATCGCCAAGAAATCGCCCAAACTACAAAGTAATGAAGAAGACACCTTCGTGTCTGTCATCGAGGTCCATGAAGAAGCACAATTATTATTAACCAGCCAGTGTAATGGAATGCGACGATTTGAAGCCTCGTTGATAAGTAAAATTCTGGCAGAAACAGGTAAAAAATAAACTTCTGAAACGATTTTCATACGATTCCGATTGTGTAAGTATAGTACATTGGTGTTAAAATGGTAAAGCAATCAACAAATAATATCACAAAACATTTTTATTCCAAGATGTAAAGCTTAGGTCTCCAGAAAAGGCCTAAAAGAACTGGAAGTGGGATCCATCATTTTACAGAACGACATGTTGTGCCACCACATGCCGACTCGTGAAGTCGTTCCTGCGCGTGTGGGATTTTGGCGTTCTACCATATCCTGCCTATTCGTCGGACAAAAACTACACAGACATAGCCATATTCTCTTTTTTACCATACAATGGTATCGGCCAATTCTGCACACCTACGACTTTCCAAACAAATCTGCATGACATTGCCATGTGCATGTCGGGTTCAAATTGCCTAAATATTCATGGCAATTCACAGTGGTCTGTGTATGTAAAATGCCATAATGTTCTGACGTCGGTAAATGACGTAAATTGTGTGATGTATGACATCCCCCCTGTGTGTTTGCAACGTCACATGTATTTCATTCGGATAATTTTGTGCATCTGCTAGTGTTAACAAAAATTGGTGCTAAACTTGTACTAAACAGTACTATCCAGTGATTTTTAGCAACATAAAACGATTTTTTAGGTGGCTAATTGTAACCAACCCTATCCTTTACCAAGTCCATAACCCTGTGGGGCTAGCCACATAAGTACCCTAATGTGTGCCCGGACGGACGGACGGACGGACGGACGTATGCCAAAATGCCGACGATATCGCGCTTTCTGCAAGCAGGCACGACAATGATGATAAACACCCATGTGAAATATCAAGGTAATGGGTGAAGCAGTTGCAGAGATATATAGTACACAAAAAAACTTTAACTTTAAATTCAAAGTAATTTGACCTTGACATTGGGCACAGGGGCCGCACGGTTGGGGGGTAGAATGAAAATATGGATGATGATAAACACCCATGTGAAGTTTCAAGGTAATGGGCGAAGAAGTTGCAGAGATATAGTATAACAGAAAACTTTTAACCAAAAAACTTTAACCAGACGTACATTAAAAAGTTAACGTTGAAAATGGCTAAGTCAATTACGTAGAAATAATAGGTGAAGGTAAAAAAAATGGTCACATGTTGGATAGTTGTATGTGGTGGGCACCCCTTGGTTATGAAGCTGTGAAAGTTTGGTGGTGTGGTGGGCACCCCTTGGTTATGAAGCTGTGAAAGTTTGGTGGTCCTAGGTGGTACAGTACCAAAGAAATGGACTTAAACACAACAAGAAACGAGGCAAAGCCACGAAGGCCAGGTTTTTTCCAAGCATAGACACTTGGATAACATAATTATACCCACTTTTTGTAGACTAGATGGCCGTGGACTGCATGTCCCGCCTTGGGGCGAGGCATGGACACTAAAAAAATAGATATAGTAGATGGAAAAACTTTAACGAAACTAGAAATGTGGCCTGTCGGCACACAAATGCCCCCGCTGGCAGCCAAAGAAAACGAGGCATATTTGATTATAAGCCATTTACCCGAGCGTTAAGGTTTTGAACGCACCAAGTCTGGGACCTTGACCCTGGGCTTAGTGGGAGCGGGACGAATGTGGATTTGTCAGAGGGCGGTAGAGGACCATTGTAGCAATGCGTGTGTGAAATGTGAAGCAGATCCGAGCAAGGAAACACAAATTATAAGCCATTTAACTGAATGTTAAGGTTTCAAACGCACCAAGTCTGTGACCTTGACCCTGGGCTTAGCAGGGGCGGGACGAATGTGGAATTGTCACAGGGCGGTAGAGGACCATTGAAGCTATGCGTGTGTGAAATGTGAAGCAGATCCGAGCAAGGAAACAGAAATTATAAGCCATTTACCCGGCGTTAAGGTTTCGAACGCACCAAGTCTGTGACCTTGACCCTGGGCTTAGCGGGGGCGGGACGAATGTGGATTTGTCACAGGGCGGTAGAGGACCATTGGAGCAATGCGTGTGTGAAATGTGAAGCAGATCCGAGCAAGGAAACAGAAATTATAAGCCATTTACCCAGCGATAAGGTTTCGAACGCACCAAGTCTGTGACCTTGACCCTGGGCTTAGCAGGGGCGGGACAAATGTGGATTTGTCACAGGGCGGTAGAGGACCATTGGAGCAATGCATGTGTGAAATGTGAAGCAGATCCGAGCAAGGAAACAGAAATTATAAGCCATTTACCCAGCGTTAAGGTTTCGAACACACCAAGTCTGTGACCTTGACCCTGGGCTTAGCGGGGGCGGGACGAATGTAGATTTGTCACAGGGTGGTAGAGGACCATTGGAGCAATGCGTGTGTGAAATGTGAAGCAGATCAGAGTAAGGAAACAGAAATTATAAGCCATTTACCTAGCGTTAAGGTTTTGAATGCACCAAGTCTGTGACCTTGACCCTGGGCTTAGCGGGGGCGGGACGAATGTGGATTTGTCACAGGGCGGTAGAGGACCATTGGAGCAATGCGTGTGTGAAATGTGAAGCAGATCCGAGCAAGGAAACAGAAATTATAAGCCATTTACCCAGCGTTAAGGTTTTGAACGCACCAAGTCTGTGACCTTGACCCTGGGCTTAGTGGGGGCGGGACGAATGTGGATTTGTCAGAGGGCGGTAGAGGACCATTGTAGCAATGCGTGTGTGAAATGTGAAGCAGATCCGAGCAAGGAAACACAAATTATAAGCCATTTAACTGAATGTTAAGGTTTCAAACGCACCAAGTCTGTGACCTTGACCCTGGACTTAGCGGGGGCAGGACGAATGTGGAATTGTCACAGGGCGGTAGAGGACCATTGAAGCTATGCGTGTGTGAAATGTGAAGCAGATCCGAGCAAGGAAACAGAAATTATAAGCCATTTACCCAGCATTACGGTTTCGAACGCACCAAGTCTGTGACCTTGACACTGGGCTTAGCAGGGGCGGGACGAATGTGGATTTGTCACAGGGCGGTAGCACACCCGTTATCCGGAGATACGCAACTAGGGGAGGAGAACATGGAAAGGGGAACGCACAAACTAGTGGATTTGGAGGGTTTGTAAAATTAGCTAAAACAATATATTTTATGCATGATCAGAACAATGTGAGCTTGCAACGTTGAGGAAGAATGATTGAAGCACATGTAGCAAAAATATTGAGCTCGAACGCCGTCGTAAAAGTTGAAAATTTATAAATTCAATATAGGATTTTATTTTTTTTTTGTCATTTTTGTTTAAAAATCGTCTTTCCTGCACCAATCGTATGCTTTTCAGCACTATCAGGCATACAGTTATGTTTGCTGATCATTTACACTGATACCTTGAAAGCGATAGCGACCAGATCTTCTGAGAAAAAAATGGCGGCCGTTTTATGCACCGTGGTATAGCGCAAAATGGTGCACAAAAACTATGGGACTGGAGGACACAAATTGGGGGACGAGTGCACACAAACTGTGGAACGCGCTGCACAGAAAATGCCAATATACGTGGGTTTTAAGTTGCAAATTCACGTATGTATTTACAAAAATATATATTTGCAGACGAGGATCCACGAATATTTACGCAGGGGCCGGTCCAAATGTGTCTGTACGGAATTTATGCAAGTTTTTAATCAATATTCACCACAATTATGCATTGTTTTTAGTAAGTTCGCTGTTCAATGCAGGCTTCTTTAGCAGCGCTCGTTTATTAATGGGCGAGCAGAGCCTCATTTCGTATTTCAATCAGTAAACCCGTTTAATACATATCACACATTAAACCATAGGTCACCACCTAAACTCGGAGGAAACCCGGAGTACCCGGAGAAAGACCACAGCAAGCTTGCACGGCATACGACAAGTCGACATGATTTCATCCGCAGAATTTCGGGGGGTCGCCATAAAGTTTTGTCCGCGATAACCAATCCATCGATTCACAAGTGCATTCGTTCGTCCTACGACCATTCCGTCCGTCATAGAATGTTTGTGACGCAATCGTTGTTGTTTCTGTAGCACCCACTGTTTGTCGGAGAGCACCGTGATGTGTATATACAACATATAAACACCATACTTATACTAGGTAACACTGCAATTGTATTGTATGTATATATATTCCTCCGGTGTCCTCGGAGCACCCTCGTCCTAGCGAGATATCTCTTTATTTCCCATCACCAAGGGTAACTGCGGTACGTCTTATCTGTGTACATTGTACCATCTAGACAGTCACCATGCATGTATTACATGTGTGTAAAATATTTACACGATCACACCACCACAAAGTGTCTTGCTCAAGGACACAACACGCCGGCTCCGACCGCGTCTCGAACCTGCGCAGTTCGGGGACCTCCGATCCACAGTCCATCTCGCTACACCCTAGGCCACTCGCGCTCCAGCATCACTGTCTTTACCGGTGGAAAGTTCTTAAACTTGTGGCGGTGGGTGCGTCTATGTGTGTTTTGCAGCCCGCTGATGGACTGTGCAGTATCTCAATTGCAATGAGAGTCGGTCCTTATTCCGGGATAATTCCGACTGGAATGTGTCGGTATCTGCCTCGAGAATACACAGGACACTCTCATTATGGTTATCATTGCCAAACGTCTTGCTAACGCCAATGATAATAAGATTGAGTTGCACCTTCAGGCCCGGATCCAGGGGGGTGGGGGCGTGAGAGGCGTACGCCCCCCCCCCCCTATTTTTGACGAAGCAATGATTTTTTTTATTCAGATTAGAAAAGGTTATCAGTATTCTGTTCTCAAATGCCAGGAAAATGCATCAGAGACACTCAAATTTTCTAAATTTTCTAGGGGAGGACCCCTATACCCCCCTCACCACGCCCCCCCCTTTCTCCAAATCCAGGATCCGGCCCTGACCTTGGCTGCACTACTTCGCCTGGTCATCGATTAGCATGGTTAACTCAGTTCCGCATGGTTGATTCTCCCAAACCCCGTGCTTCAAGTTATAAACGAAGTGTGGTGCGAGTTTAGGTGGTGACCTATGGTTAATGTGTGATATGTATTAAACGGGTTTACTGATTGCATACAAAATGAGGCTCTGCTCGCCCATTAATAAACGAGCGCTTGCTAAAGAAGCCTGCATTGAACAGCGAACTTACTAAAACAATGCATAATTGTGGTGAATATTGATTAAAAAACTTGCATAAATTCCTTACAGACACATTTGGACCGGCCCCTGCGTAAATATTCGTGGATCCTCGTCTGCAAATATAATATTTTTGTAAATACATACGTGAATTTGCAACTTAAAACCCACGTATATTGGCATTTTCTGTGCAGCGCGTTCCACAGTTTGTTTGTGCACTCGTCCCCCAATTTGTGTCCTCCAGTCCCATAGTTTTTTGTGCACCATTTTGCGCTATACCACAGTGCATAAAACGGCCGCCATTTTTCTCAGAAGATCCTGGTCGCTGTCGCTTTCAAGGTATCAGTGTAAATGATCAGCAAACATAATTGTATGCCTGATAGTGCTGAAAAGCATACGATTGGTGCAGGAAAGACGATTTTTTAAACAAAAAAAAATGACAAAAAAAAATAAAATCCTATATTGAATTTATAAATTTTCAACTTTTACGACGGCGTTCGAGCTCAATATTTTTGCTACATGTGCTTCAATCATTCTTCCTCAACGTTGCAAGCTCACATTGTTCTGATCATGCATAAAATATATTGTTTTAGCTAATTTTACAAACCCTCCAAATTCCCACTAGTTTGTGCGTTCCCCTTTCCATGTTCTCCTCCCCTAGTTGCGTATCTCCGGATAACGGGTGTGGGTAGAGGACCATTGGAGCAATGCGTGTGTGAAATGTGAAGCAGATCCGAGCAAGGAAACAGAAATTATAAGTCATTTAACCAGCGTTAAGGTTTCGAACGCACCAAGTCTGTGACCTTGATCCTGGGCTTAGCGGGGGCGGGACGAATGTGGATTTGTCATACGGCGGTAGAGGACCATTGGAGCAATGCGTGTGTGAAATGTGAAGCAGATCCGAGCAAGGAAACAGAAACTATAAGCCATTTACCCAGCGTTAAGGTTTCGAACGCACCAAGTCTGTGACCTTGACCCTGGGCTTAGCGGGGGGTGGGGGCGGGACGAATGTGGATTTGTCACAGGGCGGTGGTAGAGGACCATTGGAGCAATGCGTGTGTGAAATGTGAAGCAGATCAGAGTAAGGAAACAGAAATTATAAGCCATTTACCCAGCGTTAAGGTTTTGAATGCACCAAGTCTGTGACCTTGACCCTGGGCTTAGTGGGGGCGGGACGAATGTGGATTTGTCAGAGGGCGGTAGAGGACCATTGTAGCAATGCGTGTGTGAAATGTGAAGCAGATCCGAGCAAGGAAACACAAATTATAAGCCATTTAACTGAATGTTAAGGTTTCAAACACACCAAGTCTGTGACCTTGACCCTGGACTTAGCGGGGGAAGGGAGGGGCAGACGTGGATTTCTCACAGGGCGGTAGAGGACCATTGAAGCAATGCGTGTGTGAAATGTGAAGCAGATCCGAGCAAGGAAACAGAAATTATAAGCCATTTACCCAGCATTAAGGTTTCGAACGCACCAAGTCTGTGACCTTGACCCTGGGCTTAGCAGGGGCGGGACGAATGTGGATTTGTCACAGGGCGGTAGAGGACCATTGGAGCAATTCGTGTGTGAAATGTGAAGCAGATCCGAGCAAGGAAACAGAAATTATAAGCCATTTACCCAGCGTTAAGGTTTCGAACGCACCAAGTCTGTGACCTTAACCCTGGGCTTAGCGGGGGCGGGACGAATGTGGATTTGTCACAGGGCGGTAGAGGACCATTGGAGCAATGCGTGTGCGAAATGTGAAGCAGATCCGAGCAAGAAAACAGAAACTATAAGCCATTTACCCAGCGTTAAGGTTTCGAACGCACCAAGTCTGTGACCTTGACCCTGGGCTTAGCGGGGGCGGGACGACTGTGGATTTGTCACAGGGCGGTAGAGGACCATTGGAGCAATGTGTGTGTGAAATGTGAAGCAGATCTGAGCAAGGAAACAGAAATTATAAGCCATTTACCCAGCGTTTTCGGGACAGGACGTACGTACGTTACGTACGTACGTGCGGACGCCGGTAACACTATATGCCCCCCTCACCATTCGGTGGCGGGGGCATAAAAACTTTAACCGGACACACGGACGGATGTATGGACGGACGGACATATGCCAAAATGCCGCCGATATCGCGCTTTCCGCAAGCGGGTGCGACAATGATGATAAACACCCATGTGAAGTATCAAGGTAATGGGTGAAGCAGTTGCAGAGATATAGTACACAAAAAAACTTTAACAAAACTAGAAATGTGGCCTGTCGGCACACGAATGCCCCCGCTGGCAGCCAAAGATAAATGAGGCATATTTGATTATAAGCCATTTACCAGAGCGTTAAGGTTTTGAACGCACCTTGACCCTGGGCTTAGTGGGGGCGGGACGAATGTGGATTTGTCACAGGGCGGTAGAGGACCATTGGAGCAATGCGTGTCTGAAATGTGAAGCAGATCCGAGACTTGGGCACCCCTTGATTATGAAGCTGTGAAAGTTTGGTGGTCCTAGGTGGTACAGTACCAAAGAAATGGACTTAAACACGAAAACTTAACATTGTAAACGCGAAAACTTAACATTGAAAATGGGTAAGTCGACTGCGCGGAAAAAAATGGGTCAAGTTAAAAAAAAGAGTAACATGTTGGATAGTAATATGTGGTGGGCACCCCTTGATTATGAAGCTGTGAAAGTTTGGTGGTCCTAGGTGGTACAGTACCAAAGAAATGGACTTAAACACGAAAACTTAACATTGTAAACGCAAAAACTTAACATTGAAAATGGGTAAGTCGACTGCGCGGAAAAAGTGGGTCAAGTTAAAAACAAGAAACGAGGCAAAGTCACGAAGGCCAGGTTTTTTCCAAGCATAGACACTTGGATAACATAATTATACCCACTTTTTGTAGACTAGATGGCCGTGGCCTGCATGTCGCGCCTTGGGGCGAGGCATGGACACTAAAACAAGAGGGCCATGATGGCCCTAATTCGCTCACCTGACTCCATGAACACCAGAGGAGAATGCGACATTGAGTTCATGTGTTTTAAAAAAATTGTGCTATTTTTAGATGGCGGTCATCTTGGATTAAGCGATGACTGTCAGTTTACCAAATCTGAAAATGCTTCACCCAAACCCAAAGATCTTAACTTCCTATGAAGTTTGGCCAGCATCGGCCATGTGGTTCCTGAGAAAAAGACGTTCAAAATCTTGAATAAATGGACCTTTTGGTCGCCTCATCGATACCTTCAATTTGATATATGGCATGAGCATATTCGGTCCAAAAAAAAATGGACCCCAATTTGACCCCACGGGCCACGCCCATTTTTGACCACGGGGTCACCATTTTAACAACTTTGAAAGAGCAATGTACATCGATCATTCCTACCAAGTTTCGTCGAAATACGGCCAGCGGTTCATGAGAAGAAGATTTTTTAAGAATTTATGCTATTTTTAGACGGCGGCCATCTTGGATTAGCGATGACCTCCATTTTAACAAATCTGAAAAGGCTTCACCCATGGACCATAACTTTTAAGTTTGGCTACCAAGGTCCAAGCGGTTCATGTGAAGAAGAATTTTGAAATCTCTAATAAAAGAACAACTTTTGAAATTTCGGTGGCCATCTTGGATGACATAACAATCCGATTTCGACAAAAAATGTACCAGAGTGATCGTCTCATTGATAACTTCGATTTGATATATAACATGACCATATTCGGTCAAAAATAAAATTTGACCCTAATTTGACCCCACGGGCCACGCCCATTTTTGACCACGGGGTCACCATTTTAATAACTTTGAAAGAGCAATGTACATCGATCATTCCTACCAAGTTTCGTCGAAATCCGGCTAGCGGTTCATGAGAAGAAGATTTTTTTAAGAATTTATGCTATTTTTAGACGGCGGCCATCTTGGATTAGCGATGACCTCCATTTTAACAAATCTGAAAAGGCTTCACCCATGGACCATAACTTTTAAGTTTGGCTACCATGGGCCAAGCGGTTCATGTGAAGAAGAATTTTTAAATCTCTAATAAAAGAAGAACGACCTATTTGACATTTCGGCGGCCATCTTGGATGACATAACAATCCGATTTCGACAAAAAATGTACCAGAGTGATCGCCTCATTGATACCTTCGATTTGATATATAACATGACCATATTCGGTCAAAAATAAAATTTAACCCCAATTTGACCCCACGGGCCACGCCCATTTTTGACCCGGGGTCACCATTTTAACAACTTTGAAAGAGCAATGTACATCGATCATTCCTACCAAGTTTCGTCGAAATCCGGCTAGCAGTTCATGAGAAGCAGATTTTTTAAGAATTTATGCTATTTTTAGATGGCGGCCATCTTGGATTAGCGATGACCTCCATTTTAACAAATCTGAAAAGGCTTCACCCATGGACCATAACTTTTAAGTTTGGCTACCATGGGCCAAGCGGTTCATGTGAAGAAGAATTTTGAAATCTCTAATAAAAGAACGATCTTTTGACCTTTCGGCGGCCATCTTGGATGACATAACAATCCGATTTCAAAAAAAAATGCACCAGAGTGATTGCCTCATTGATACCTTCAATTTGATATATGACATGACCATATTCGGTAAAAAATAAAATTTGACCCCAATTTGACCCCACGGGCCACGCCCATTTTTGACCCCGGGGTCACCATTTTAACAACTTTGAAAGAGCAATGTACGTCGATCATTCTTACCAAGTTTTGTCGAAATCCGGTTAGTGGTTCTTGAGAAGAAGATTTTTGAAGAATTTGTGCTATTTTTAGAGGGCGGCCATCTTGGATTATGTGATGACGTCATTTTAACAATTTTGTAATCCCCCTACCTAAGGACCATGACCATGAAGTTTGGTGACTATAGGCCCAATGGTTACCGAGGAGAAGACGTTTGAAAATGTTTACGGACGACGACGGACGACGGACACATTGCGGTAACAATAGCTCACATGAGCTTTGCTTAGGTGAGCTAAAAATAGATATAGTAGATGGAAAAACTTTAACGAAAAAAATTTAACCGGACACGGACGGAAGGACGGACGTATGCCAAAATGCATAAAATGCGCTTTACGCAAGCGGGTGCGACAATGATGATAAGGTAATGGGTGAAGCAGTTGCAGAGATATAGTACATTAAAAAAGTTTAACAAAAAAATTCAAAGTAATTTGACCTTGACATTGTGCACGGTTGGGGGTTAGAATGAAAATATGGATGACGATAAACACCCATGTGAAGTTTCAAGGTAATGGGCGAAGCAGTTGCAGAGATATAGTATAACGAAAAGGTTTTAACCAAAACACTTTTAACCAGACGTACGTTAAAAAGTTAACGTTGAAAATGGCTAAGTCAATTACGTAGAAATAATAGGTGAAGGTAAAACAAGAAACGAGGCAAAGCCACGAAGGCCAGGTTTTTTCCAAGCATAGACACTTGGATAACATAATTATACCCACTTTTTGTAGACTAGATGGCCGTGGCCTGCATGTCGCGCCTTGGGGCGAGGCATGGACACTAAAAAAATAGATATAGTAGATGGAAAAAGTTTAACCAAAAAACTTTAACCGGACACACGGACGAACGGACGGCCGTATGCCAAAATGCCGATGATATCACGCGTTCCGCAAGCAGGTGTGACAATGATGATAAACACCCATGTGAAGTATCAAGGTATTGGGTGAAGCAGTTAAAGAGATATAGTACACGAAAAAACTTTAACAAAAATTTTTAAAGTAATTTGAACTTGACATAGGGCACAGGATCGCGCTTTCCGCAAGCAGGTGTGACAATGATGATAAACACCCATGTGAAGTATCAAGGTATTGGGTGAAGCAGTTGCAGAGATATAGTACACGAAAAAAGTTTAACAAAAAATTCAAAGTAATTTGACCTTGACATTGGGCACAGGATCGCGCTTTTCCGCAAGCAGGTGCGACAATGATGATAAACACCCATGTGAAGTATCAAGGTATTGGGTGAAGCAGTTGCAGAGATATAGTACACGAAAAAAGTTTAACAAAAAAATTCAAAGTAATTTGACCTTGACATTGGGCACAGGATCGCGCTTTCCGCAAGCAGTGCAACAATGATGATAAACACCCATGTGAATATGAAGGTATTGGGTGAAGCAGTTGCAGAGATATAGTACACGAAAAAACTTTAACAAAAAAATTCAAAGTAATTTGACCTTGACATTGGGCACAGGATCGCGCTTTCCGCAAGCAGGTGCAACAATGATGATAAACACCCATGTGAAGTATGAAGGTATTGGGTGAAGCAGTTACAGAGATATAGTAACACGAAAAAACTTTAACAAAAAATTCAAAGTAATTTGACCTTGACATTGGGCACAGGATCGCGCTTTCCGCAAGCAGTGCGACAATGATGATAAACACCCATGTGAAGTATCAAGGTATTGGGTGAAGCAGTTGCAGAGATATAGTAACACGAAAAAAGTTTAACAAAAAAATTCAAGTAATTTGACCTTGACATTGGGCACAGGATCGCGCTTTTCCGCAAGCAGGTGCGACATGATGATAAACACCCATGTGAAGTATCAAGGTATTGGGTGAAGCAGTTGCAGAGATATAGTACACAAAAAAAGTTTAACAAAAAAATTCAAAGTAATTTGACCTTGACATTGGGCACAGGATCGCGCTTTCCGCAAGCAGGTGCGACAATGATGATAAACACCCATGTGAAGTATCAAGGTATTGGGTGAAGCAGTTGCAGAGATATAGTACACAAAAAAAGTTTAACAAAAAAATTCAAAGTAATTTGACCTTGACATTGGGCACAGGATCGCGCTTTCCGCAAGCAGGTGCGACAATGATTATAAACACCCATGTGAAGTATCAAGGTATTGGGTGAAGCAGTTGCAGAGATATAGTACACGAAAAAACATTAACATAAAAAAATTCAAAGTAATTTGACCTTGACATTGGGCACAGGGGCCGCACGGTTGGGGGTTAGAATGAAAATATGGATGATGATAAACACCCATGTGAAAGTTTCAAGGTAATGGGCGAAGCAGTTGCAGATATAGTATAACGAAAAAGTTTTAACCAAAAAACTTTAACCAGACGTACGTTAAAAAGTTAACGTTGAAAATGGCTAAGTCAATTACGTAGAAATAATAGGTGAAGGTGAAAAAATTGTCACATGTTGGATAGTTGTATGTGGTAGGCACCCCTTGGTTATGAAGCTGTGAAAGTTTGGTGGTCCTAGGTGGTACAGTACCAAAGAAATGGACTTAAACACAAAAACTTAACATTGTAAACGCGAAAACTTAACATTGAAAATGGCTAAGTCGACTGCGCGGAAAATAAAATGGGTGAAGTTAAAAAAAAAAGTAACATGTTGGATAGTGATATGTGGTGGGCACCCCTTGATTATGAAGCTGTGAAAGGTTGGTGGTCTAGGTGGTACAGTACCAAAGAAATGGACTTAACACGAAAACTTAACATTGTAAACGCGAAAAGTTAACATTGAAAATGGCTAAAAGTCGACTACGCGGAAAAAATGGGTCAAGATAAAAAAAAAGTAACATGTTGGATAGTGATATGTGGTGGGCACCCCTTGATTATGAAGCTGTGAGTTTGGTGGTCTAGGTGGATACAGTAACAAAGAAATGGACTCAAACACGAAAACTTAACATTGATTGTGGACGCCGCCGCCCGCCCGCCGCCGCCCGCGCCGCCCGCCCGGCTTTCGCCAATCCAATAGCCTGGATTTTTTTTCAAAAAACCTGGCTAAAAATGGTCACATGTTGGATAGTTGTATGTGGTAGGCACCCCTTGGTTATGAAGCTGTGAAAGTTTGGTGGTCCTAGGTGGTACAGTACCAAAGAAATGGACTTAAACACGAAAACTTAACATTGTAAACGCGAAAACTTAACATTGAAAATGGCTAAGTCGACTGCGCGGAAAAAATGGGTCAAGTTAAAAAAAAAAGTAACATGTTGGATAGTGATATGTGGTGGGCACCCCTTGATTATGAAGCTGTGAAAGTTTGGTGGTCCTAGGTGGTACAGTACCAAAGAAATGGACTTAAACGCGAAAACTTAACATTGAAAATGGCTAAGTCGACTACGCGGAAAAAATGGGTGAAGATAAAAACAAGAAACGAGGCAAAGCCACGAAGGCCAGGTTTTTTCCAAGCATAGACACTTGGATAACATAATTATACCCACTTTTTGTAGACTAGATGGCCGTGGCCTGCATGTCGCGCCTTGGGGCGAGGCATGGACACTAAAAAAATAGATATAGTAGATGGAAAAACTTTAACGAAAAAAACTTTAACCGGACACGGACGTACGGACGGACGTATGCCAAAATGCATAAAATGCGCTTTACGCAAGCGGGTGCGACAATGATGATAAACACCCATGTGAAGTATCAAGGTAATGGGGGAAGCAGTTGCAGAGATATAGTACACTATAAAAAACTTTAACAAAAAAATTCAAAGTAATTTGACCTTGACATTGTGCCCAGGGGCCGCACGGTTGGGGGTTAGAATGAAAATATGGATGATGATAAACACCCATGTGAAGTTTCAAGGTAATGGGCGAAGCAGTTGCAGAGATATAGTATAACGAAAAAGTTTTAACCAAAAAAATTTAACCAGACGTACTTTAAAAAGTTAACGTTGAAAATGGCTAAGTCAATTACGTAGAAATAATAGGTGACGGTAAAAAAATGGTCACATGTTGGATAGTTGTATGTGGTAGGCACCCCTTGGTTATGCAGCTGTGAAAGTTTGGTGGTCCTAGGTGGTACAGTACCAAAGAAATGGACTTAAACACGAAAACATAACATTGTAAACGCGAAAATTTAACATTGAAAATGGCTAAGTCGACTGCGCGGAATAAATGGGTCAAGTTAAAAACAAGAAACGAGGCAAAGCCACGAAGGCCAGGTTTTTTCCAAGCATAGACACTTGGTTAACATAATTATACCCACTTTTTGTAGACTAGATGGCCGTGGCCTGCATCGTGCGAGCAGTTGGGGCGAGGCATGGACACTAAAAAAAATAGATATAGTAGATGGAAAATCTTTAACCAAAAAACTTTAACTGGACACACGGACGAACGGACGGACGTATGCCAAAATGCCGACGATATCGCGCTTTCCGCAAGCAGGTGTGACAATGATGATAAACACCCATGTGAAGTTTCAAGGTATTGGGTGAAGCAGTTGCAGAGATATATACACAAAAAAACTTTAACAAAAAAATTCAAAGTAATTTGAACTTGACATAGGGCACAGGATCGCGCTTTCCGCAAGCAGGTGCGACAATGGTGATAAACACCATGTGAAGTATCAAGGTATTGGGTGAAGCAGTTGCAGAGATATAGTACACGACAAAAAACTTTAACAAAAAAATTAAAAGTAATTTGACCTTGACATTGGGCACAGGATCGCGCTTTCCGCAAGTAGGTGCAACAATGATGATAAACACCCATGTGAAGTATGAAGGTATTGGATGGGTGAAGCAGTTGCAGAGATATAGTACACGAAAAAACTTTAACAAAAAAATTCAAAGTAATTTGACCTTGACATTGGGCACAGGATCGCGCTTTCCGCAAGCAGGTGCAACAATGATGATAAACACCCATGTGAAGTATGAAGGTATTGGGTGAAGCAGTTACAGAGATATAGTACACGAAAAAACTTTAACAAAAAAATTCAAAGTAATTTGACCTTGACATTGGGCACAGGATCGCGCTTTCCGCAAGCAGGTGCAACAATGATGATAAACACCCATGTGAAGTATCAAGGTATTGGGTGAAGCAGTTGCAGAGATATAGTACACGAAAAAAACTTGAACAAAAAAATTCAAAGTAATTTGACCTTGACATTGGGCACAGGGGACGCACGGTTGGGGGTTAGAATGAAAATATGGATGATGATAAACACCCATGTGAAGTTTCAAGGTAATGGGCGAAGCAGTTGCAGAGATATAGTATAACGAAAAAGTTTTAAAACCAAAAAACTTTAACCAGACGTACGTTAAAAAGTTAACGTTGAAAATGGCTAAGTCAATTACGTAGAAATAATAGGTGAAGGTAAAAAAATGGTCACATGTTGGATAGTTGTATGTGGTAGGCACCCCTTGGTTATGAAGCTGTGAAGTTTGGTTGGTCCTAGGTGGTACAGTACCAAAGAAATGGACTTAAACAAGAAAACTTAACATTGTAAACGCGAAAACTTAACATTGAAAATGGCTAAGTCGACTGCGCGTAAAAAATGGGTCAAGTTAAAAAAAAGGTAACATGTTGGATAGTGATATGTGGTGGGCACCCCTTGATTATGAAGCTGTGAAAGTTTGGTGGTCCTAGTTGGTACAATAACAAAGAAATGGACCCAAACACGAAAACTTAACATTGATTGTGGACGCCGCCCGCCTGTCCGCCCGCCCGCCCGCCGCCTGCCCGCCCGCCCGGCTTTCACCAATCCAATAGCCTGGATTCTTTTTCCAAAAAAACCTGGCTAAAAATGGATATTCCATCAACGAGGGTCTAACGAGTGAGACTTCTTTTTATTTTGTGAACATTTGTCCAATATTGATTTTATTGCAAAAAAATAAAAAATTGGGTGAAGATGTCTATGGGGATTTAACATAGGATTTTTTTCTAATTTCAGAAATAGTGAACCGATTTCCAACATTTAACTCTTGTTTTCATAATTTGATTATTTTCAAGCTAGCTGTTTCAGAGTCAATTTCCAAAATTGTTTCTACTTGTCCTGCCCCATGTTACATTATCATGATACAGTAGTCGAAATGACAGTACCTGTACCAGCGCCCCGCATCAGCGCAGCAATATCCTGCTCCGTTTTCTCCTGTCCCGCCGTCCAACCCCGGTAATCAGCTGCTCGCCGTCGGGGGCCGTGAATATTGGCCAGAAACGGAGAATGTGACCGGTCCAATTCCAGCCTCAACTCTGTGTCTTCGTTAATGTAATCCATCAGAGCTTGCGGGTCCAAAAATAATTCTCTCACATTCTCGTCACAAATTAATTTGTTTCTTTCTTCACTGTTGAGGAGTTCGAGAGCGAGAGGGTCGCGTAAGATTTTCCGGACCTGCACGTCAAATGGAGTCAGTTCTTTCAATGGTTTGGGTAGCGCCATCTTTGGCGACATTTGTAGTGTCTGTCGGGAGAGGGGTGCGTGGACCTGGGAATTGTGGTCATTCTCCATTGGGTTGGGTGCGGGGGCGGGCTGGGGCGTCGCAGTGGGCGGAGTAACATGTCCAGTGCTCTCATCGGACGATCCAGGCACCGTCAGGTCATCGAGATACTCGGTGTGGGAATACTCAAATTCATTCACTGCCTGAAATGGGGATCGTCAAATGTGGCTGTGACTGGGAGAAATAGGGCTTATGGCATGTGTGACCAGTATAGCTCTTGATCAAGTAGCACACTGTAGCCTGGTAACAATCTGTATTGTCTGTTAGAAGTTCTTGTTGAAGCATGACATATGTTTTATTGTTGGAATGGTGAACAGTGCAACTCCTGATCAGACTGTGCAGATGCACAGTCTGATCTGGATCTACACTGGTTGCAAATCCCATAAGCCCAATTTTCCCAGCCACAGCCACATGTCATGCACTATGAAAACAAAATGGGTTTATTATATGAATAAACATCATATTTTTAAAAAGAAATATTATGTCATAGAGGATCTTACAGGAATGATGATTTAATATGAGTTTACTGATTTCATAAGAAACGAGGCTATGCCGAATAAGTGTACATTACACATTTACAATGTTTTCTTGTAAACAATGATTGGATTTACATTTATTGAGCATAGGCAGCATATGCTCAATAAATGTAAATCCATCAATTGAAATTTCAAGACGATCCTAAACTTGCACTTTCGAACATTTTAGTCATACAAAGTTTAGTGAAACGGGCCCCAGATGGAGGATGTACCCCTCAAATACTTTAACACAAAGTAATTTGACCTTCAGCACATGGGTTGGCCACATCGGTGGCCTATGAATGAAAGTATGGATTTGACAAATAAGCTTATGAAGTTTCAAGCCAATCCAACTTATGGTTACAGAGATAGTCAGAAACGAGGTAGGCACAAATGTTAACACAATCTCGGACAGACGGACATGGGGACAGACATACGGACAGAGATATAGGGTGGCGACAAAATGAACCCAAATAAATGTTCGGGGTACATATCAACAGATAATATGGATAAGGTGCATTAACCGTTTCAACCCCACAGACGTCTATTCTATAGCAGTGTTCAGAAACAGTGAAGCAGTGTTGTGCCTAGAGCAAGCCCGGGGGACATTTTCCCACCTAAAATTGTCCATGTCCCGTAAAATTTCAAAATCTCCCTATTATTTTAATACAAAAAAGGCCCAAAATATGAAATTGTCCCTCGGAAAGTGAGACCTAGGCACAACCTTGGTGAAGATCAAGCTGAGACGGCTCGTTACGAGCCGTCTCAGCAGGATCTGCACTTCTTGCAAGTACCGTATTTCGCTGTGTATTGCGCGCACTGGTGTACAACGCACATCTATATTTTGGGGGAAATTTTTTTTTGTGTCTATAGCGCGCAACAAATTTAAAAAAGAAAAGGAAAAAAGGAAATTCTGTCACGAGTATAAGAAAATTGCATTCCGAGGTCACATCCACAATGCTGAACGTGTGCTGTTAGGCTCTCTCGAAGCTGCTAATCGGTGAGAAAAAGATCGCCAAAGGTCAGCTTTACTAATCGAGGCATAAATTAGACTTTATATTGTCTAAAATTATGTTGTATTTATTGTTATTTACTGATTAATATGCTTATTAAAAATTCAAGATGCATGTAATAAACTTATTGAACCTACTTGCGAAGAAATTTGTTGTATATAATTCCACCATATTTGTCATTCGTGTTAATCGCAAACACACAGCAGCCATGTGTAAACTGCTTCCCCAAGGAGATAATAACTCCCACTAGCGACCTGCACCTGAGAAATGGGCCATAAACAATTCCCCCCAGCCAAATATTGACACTGTGGACCACGGTGGATATACGTAGGTACAGATAGTGTGTATTCACTGTTTATTGATTAGGTTTAACAATAGACATAGGTACTACCTGAATACACGACATTCCAGCATAGCCCCATATCAGTGTATGCGCAGGCGAATCAGGGGCTATGCTGGTCGCACATGTCATAAGGTATTGATGCGTGAATACTTGTCAATACTTTACAAAAATAGTAACACAGTCAGTCGGCAACCTAGCAACGAAAACGACCATTACCGAGTGTTACCGAGTGCGATCTGAATGTGCGCGACGCTTGATTTAGCATCTAAAATCTTACATCAAGCGCTTATGGGATTGAGATAATCGGTCCTCATTAATTATTCACAGGATGGCAGACGTGTGACGTCACTTTGAAAATTTACAAGCAAACAATACCCGACAGGCAACATTTGACCGATATGAGATCGGGAATGGAATTGAATTGGTGTTTAACGCCCAATGTGGACAAATGTGGCTTTGGATGGAGAAATGGGGCTTATGGCATTTGCGGCTTGTGTATATCCAGATCATCTTGCTTATTATTCGGCACATTTGATGCGTATTTTTACTACGCTTAGTGTATCCCAGAAATCCCAAAAGATACCAAATTTACCATCAATCTAGACTTACCGCACCCATTCTTATTGATTCCTTTTCTCTTGTTTCACACTATGCGTATTTCAACGTCATAGCGGACACCTGTCGAAAATTGATATTTCCGTTTCCGGGCTTGTTTTGTTTGATAAAAAATTCGTAAAACTGGCAGAAATCAAAAAATGTTTCAAATTTATATACCTACCTATAACGCGCAGGACTTCTGGATTAAAAATGAGGGTGAAAAAGTGCGCGCAATACACAGCGAAATACCGTAATTTTCATAATAATTTTCATAATTTTTTTTAGAAAATATGTTCATAGAACACGGATGCAAAATTCTGATGCAAAATTCTAAGTCCAAAATGGATCCGGACAAACATGGATTTGGCACAGGGCGGTAGAGGACCATTATAGCAATGTGTGTATGAAATATGAAGCAGATGTGTGAAAGGAAAGTATTGAGAAATGCATTTGCCTTACAAAGAAGGTATATATAAATCCCCAGTGACCTTGGCCTTGGGTGCTCGGGCATGGGTTGTATGCGAAACAAAGCACCGTCCCTAGACAGACATTGTGGGCAAATATTATTGAAATTGGTGAAGGAGTTGAGGAGTTATTGAGAAAACATTAAAAACTTAAAACGCATTTGCCATACAAACAAGGTGAACATAAGTCCCCAGTTACCTTGACCTTGGGTGTCCGGGTGTAGGTCATGTGCGAAACAAAGCACCATCCCTAGACAGACATTGTGGGCAAATATTATTGAAATTGGTGAGGAAGTTAAGGAGTTGTTGAAAACTTAAAAACGTATTTGCCAACAGGACACACAGACGCACAGATGCACAGGGGTAAAACATAATGCCCCCCTCCACCCACTAGACTTAAAATCATTTTCTGATGATTGGATTAGTCCTTAAAGTAACATATAACAGTCCATTCCAGTTATTTAGGGCTGAAATGATTATCACTGCACACTACTGTCTGTTTCATGAAACCTACCCAAATTTTACGGCCATATAAACAATGCAAAAACATTTTTTTTTTTTTGATAATATTAAATTTAAGAATGAGCCTTCTCTTTATTTCGCGAAAATTGGTCAAATATTGATTTTATTACGACAAATAAATTTGTCCATGGGAATTTAACATGGGGGAAAAGGAGATGGAGGAGCTGTGGGAGGAGTCAGAAAACAAAAAATGTTGGAAATTGATTCCGAAATATGGCTAGATAGCTTGGATATGATCTAACTAAGAAAACAAAAGTTAAATGTTAAATTTTGAAAATCGGTCCAGTATTTCTGAAATTCAAAACAATTCCCCATGTTAAATCCCCATAGACATCTTCACAGAGTGTTTTATTACGACAAATAAATTTGTCCATGGGAATTTAACATGGGGGAAAAGGAGATGGAGGAGCTGTGGGAGGAGTCAGAAAACAAAAAATGTTGGAAATTGATTCCGAAATATGGCTAGATAGCTTGGATATGATCTAACTAAGAAAACAAAAGTTAAATGTTAAATTTTGAAAATCGGTCCAGTATTTCTGAAATTCAAAACAATTCCCCATGTTAAATCCCCATAGACATCTTCACAGAGTGTATATGGGGATTTAACATGGGGAAATTGTTTTTTCGCAATAAAATCAATATTTGACCAAATTTCACAAGCTAAAAAGAAGGCTCATTCTTAAATTTTCTTTAATTTAATATTATCGAAAAAAATAGTTTTGAATTGTTTATATAGCCGTAAAATTTGGGCAGCTGTCGTGAAACAGACACTAATTTAAAGATCAGCCCAGTTACTTACATATTTGGCACAGACTTGTGTCCTGATGTTTTTCCTGGCTACAAGCATGGCCGGTTCCACTGAGCTCAACAGAGGGGCAAGTTCCTGCTTCAAGGCTATATGGCAAACAAACATGACAATCCGTAAAATCATTGCCTATCATTTACACATTGTTTTCACAGAGTGTGCCACATTTAAGCCAACAAAAATAATGTTTTCTAATTAAAACAAGAGCACCGTGGAGCAAAATGTCCCGCCTGGCGCAGTTTGATAGTATATATGGATGGAGCTTGTAATAACCTTGGGGTTAGTGAGCACCATGGGCTTTCTGTAGAATGATGCGGGATGTTGTTACAAATGCATGTATGGAATATTAAAGCATAAACTGAGCGTTAACTTTTCCAAACACGGAAATTTCTAAGTCAGTGACCTTGACCTTTGGGGTTAGCGGGCACCATGGGCTTTCTGTAGAATGATGCGGGATGTTGCTACAAAAGCATAAACTGAGCGTTAATTTTTCCAAACACGTAAATTTCTAAGTCAGTGACCTTGACCTTTGGGGTTAGCGGGCACCATGGGCTTTCTGTAGAATGATGGGCTTTCTGTAGAATGATGCAAGATGTTGTTACAAATGCATGTATGGAATATTAAAGCATAAACTGAGTGTTAATTTTTGCAAACATGTAAATTTCTAAGTCAGTGACCTTGACCTTTTGGGTTAGCGGGCACCATGGGCTTTCTGTAGAATGATGGGCTTTCTGTAGAATGATGCGGGATGTTGTTACAAATGCATGTATGGAATATCAAAGCATAAACTGAGCGTTAACTTTCCAAACACAGAAATTTCTAATTCAGTGACCTTGACCTTTGGGGTTAGCGGGCATCATGGGCTTTCTGTAGAATGATGCGGGATGTTGTTACAAATGCATATATGGCATATTAAAGCATAAACTGAGTGCTAAAACTGAGTGTTAACTTTTCCAAGCACGGAAATTTCTAAGTCTGCGACCTTGACCTTTGGGGTTTGAGGGCACCATGGGCTTTCTGTAGAATGATGTGGGATGTTGTTACAAATGCATGTATGGAATATTAAAGCATAAACTGAGCGTTAACTTTTGCAAACACGCAAATTTCTAATTCAGTGACCTTGACCTTTGGGGTTAGCAGGCACCATGGGATTCCTGTAGAATGATGCGGGATGTTGTTACAAATGCACGTATGGAATATTAAAGCATAAACTGAGCGTTAACTTTTCGAAACACGGAAATTTCTAAGTCGGTGACCTTGACCTTTGGGGTTAGCGGGCACCATGGGCTTTCTGCAGAATGATGCGGGATGTTGTTACAAATACATGTATGGAATATTAAAGCATAAACTGAGCGTTAACTTTTCCAAACATGAACATTTCTCTAAGTCAGTGACCTTGACCTTTGGCGTTAGAGGGCATCATGGGCTTTCTGTAGAATGATGCGGGATGTTGTTACAAATGCATGTATGGAATATTAAAGCATAAACTGAGCGTTAACTTTTCCAAACACGGAAATTTCTAAGTCAGCGACCTTGACCTTTGGGGTTTGCGGGCACCATGGGCTTTCTGTAGAATGATGCAGGATGTTGTTACAAATGCATGTATGGAATATTAAAGCATAAACTGCCCTAGTGAAAATGTGACTGAGATTTCACTGAAATCCCAGTGAAATTCACTGAGATTATCATATCCCGGTGTTATTTCCAAATCTCACTGAAATTCGATGAAATCTCACTGAATTTCAGTGAAATCGCAGTGAATTCCCGGTTCAGCTTCCAAGTGAAATTTCACTGAGAATCTCAGTAAAATTTCTTACAATCTCAGCGAGATTTCAATGAAATAATGATCATTTCCCGATCCCAAACTCGCAGCAATTTTTTTTTTTTTTTTTTGCTGTCCAAATATTGAGGCGGCGGTTCTTGACAAAAGAAGTGACTTGTCCTGGAAATTATAATTTACGTATACATATTCCGGGGAGTCCACTCGAAAATGAAATCACGTCTATATTTACAATATTTAATGTCTATCAGTATGTTCGCGGAACGGTAAATAATAAACTTTTTGAAGTTTCATTTTTTTTTTTGTTGGCAACAGCTGTTAATTCGCTAATTACACTGTAGCTCAAATATAACGCGATCGCGTATAGCGCGATCTCCATTATAATGCGGGTCTCTCGTGGATCCCAAACAAATATTTAAAAAATAGAGAAGAAAAGGGAAAACAAAGAAAAAAAAATCTAAAAAAAATCGTCGGACGTCGTAGTCATCGTGTAATTAGTTGATTCGTGATTTCTGTAAGTTTATTCAAACAACGACATTCAAAGTACATGAAATAATTATTATTAGTATGTTAGCAAATGTAATACCTTTAATCAGGTAATCATGTCAATATGCATACAGTGCAGTATCCGTGCCAGGGGATATATGAATTCCAAATCCAGATGCGATTACACCCGACACATATTACACAGACGAGATTTGTGTGATGCTTTGTGCAAAAAATCGATACACCCAACTGTGTGTACAGATGTTTATTGTATGACCTCATTCAGCACGAGGATGTAAACTGTGTGACCTTTAGGCTATGTTTTGAAATGTTACTGATTGGTCAACACGCCTTTTGATGTCCCACAGACGTCGCGAACGTGCGACTTTCATCATCGCATCACGGGGCAATCATGCAGTAACCCATTTCATGCTGAGGATACGCTTATGTTTGCGGACACATATTTTCCTTCTATGCACTCAGAAGTATATGCCGCGACCACCATTTATTTCGTCTCGTCGAGACGGTTCAAATGAGTGGTCACATCGTATACTTTCATTGAGAAATAACAAAAATAAAAATATTTTTTTTAATAATTTCATACCCGTAAATGTGTATTCCGAAAGGTCTATCGCCATATTTCGCCGATATCGATTTCCAAAATATTTTCCGTAAATGGTGTTGAAAAGTTGACACAAACTTCAGAGTTCATGCGGAATTGTCGGTGGGATTATGCTTTCAAATTCGAATAAATTAATCTAATCAGGGTCACAGCTAGTATATCACTTTTCTTGCTATATACACAGTATAGCAGCTTCTGTGTAAGTGTGTATCGCCACAGGGAAGCCGACACACGCCCTAGGCATTATCGATCGATGAAATGTTACAATTTAGGATTAGTCTAGTGAAGAAAACAGGCTTGTGGCGGGATGTTTCAACGGAAAATAGTGACTTGCCCGGGACTAACTTTCAGCATAGAGCCACTTGCCCGAGACCAAAACCGACTTGTCCCGGGCGTCGGGCGTGCCGATTTGTACAGCCCTGCTGCTGCCCACGTTCCAAAGCCACTGTATTATAATTATGTGTCATAAATATTGTTTTATCATGTATTAACTTAATTGGATAATAACTGGGGGATTAACCAACTCGATCCCACTGATAAAAATGTGCAATGTCTGCGAGTGCTTTGGTGCCAGCTACCGGCTTCGAAATTATTTGCGGGCTGTTTATATCTCATGATTTTGATTGACAGAAAATTGAATGACGTACACCGAGACATTTGCATAATTAACATAGGACTTGCCTACGCGACGTAAATAATCCCAAAAGTTACGGCCTCGTCGCCCATCAAATCATTAAATTATCCATATTATGCTTATATTTTATGAAAATTACAAAGAAATATCTTTTATTTGATACTAATTTTGTGTTTCGGAACCTAATATTGAGCTTCGCATTCAATTTTTCAAATGTACCCCTCCGCGCAAATTCTGTCCACTCGCACGCGGGCGCCATTTTGGAAAATCAAAATCCTATTCGCGCTATACTGGTTGAGAAAATCTACCAACAGTTCGATCTACAAAGCGTTGATTGTTCCAGACATATTGTAAATTTAAGGTAAGTATCTTAACTGTAGTTTATTGATGTTTTCTGTCACAAATATGATGTTTAAACGGTTGAAATTATCATTAAATTGCCATCCGAATAAAGGCCGATTATTGCAACTTTACTGCTTCGACGAAAAGAAAATGCGAAAGTTTTGTTTCAAGATTTACGTACGAAAATCGATATATTCTGATGGAATCCTTTGATGTCGAGAACTAATAATGTTTATTACATTATTAATTATTTATTTCAATCTGATTTGGCTAACTCTATTGTAAAAAAACGTAAACAAAATCCGTAAATATCTTGGAGAATTTCCGCGATTTCGTACCTACGTAGTTTCGTCCTTTTGGAACTTTTTCCAATCGATGTTATACCGGAACCCGAATTTCGTGATATTTCAGTTGGGTATTAACTAAATATGCATAATTTATGCACATCGAAGTTCACAAATGGGTATTTTAAGTGAGTTTAAAGTTTACTTTACTATTCTTCTAAAATCTATATTGACATAAATCATTAAATGTTGTTTTGAAACATGTATTTTATTTTTGAAAGCAAACTGTTTTATTTTTGGAGGCAATGAAACATTGTCATAGGTAACAAAAAAATAACTTGCAATTATATATCCTCATTTGTAGCTGTGAATGGAGAAATGGGGCATATGGGATTTGTGAACAGTGCAGATCCTGATCAGACTGCGGATGCACAGGCTGATCTGGATCTACACTAGACACAAAACCCATAAGCCCATTTCTCCAGCCACAGACACTAATTATGAGGGGCCGGGGGGTGCCATTAATACCTGTAACCCACCTTCTTTCCCTACTACCGTCGCTCTGCCACACAATTTCATATATTTTTCAGCAGTGAAAGATGAGCATGGATTATCCCGGCCCATACTGCCAGTCTCTGAACCTGACTACACAAGACGTTGCATCAAGGACATTCACAAACATAAAAACCTTGTCAAATGGACTGAAGACTTATGCAGAGAAAAAAAAGGCATAAAAAAAACATGAACTGAAATATGAAAGTGAAACCGGCCGCAGACTTGTATCCATAACTTGGATAAATTTACATTAAGAGTTAATTCTAGTTTGAGTTATTTTTATTTCACTGAAATAAAGTGGGATCTCACTGTAATCTGGCGAGATCCCAGTAAAATTTTGAGAAATCCCATTGAGATCTCACTGAAATCTGGCGAGATCCCAGTGGGATTTCACTGAAATAAAGTGGGATCTCACTGTAATCTGGCGAGATCCCAGTAAAATTTTGAGAAATCCCCGATGAGATCCCACTGAAATCTGGCGAGATCCCAGTGGGATTTCACTGAAATACAGTGGGATCTCACTGTAATCTGGCGAGATTCCAGTGAAATTTTGAGAAATCACAATGAGATCTCAGTGGGATTTCACTGAAATCTGGCGAGATCCCAGTGGGATTTCTACCAAATTTTTCAGTGGGATTTTAACAAGATCTCACCAGGATCACAGTGGGATTTTACTGAAATTCCAGTGAGATTTCACCGAGATCCCAATGGGATTTCAGTGAAATCCCATTGGGATTTCGACCAAATTTTTCAGTGAAATCACACTGTGATTTCACTGAAATCCCATTGGGATTTCAATGGGATTTCATTCACATTTTCACTAGGGTGAGCATTAACGTTTCCAAACACGGAAATTTGTAAGTCAATGACCTTGACCTTTGGGGTTAGCGGGCAACATGGGCTTTCTGCACCATGGAATATCAAAGCATAAACTGAGCGTTAACTTTTCCAAACACGGAAATTTCTAAGTCAGTGACCTTGACCTTTGGGGTTAGCGGGCACCATGGGCTTTCTGTAGAATGATGCGGGATGTTGCTACAAATGCATATATGGCATATTAAAGCATAAACTGAGCGCTAAAACTGAGCGTTAACTTTTCCAAACACGGAAATTTCTAAGTCAGCGACCTTGACCTTTGGGGTTAGAGGGCATCATGGGCTTTCTGTAGAATGATGCGGGATGTTACAAATGCATGTATGGAATATTAAAGCATAAACTGAGCGTTAACTTTTCCAAACATGGAAATTTGTAAGTCAGTGACCTTGACCTTTGGGGTTAGCGGGCAACATGGGCTTTCTGTAGAATGATGCGGGATGTTGTTACAAATGTATGTATGGAATATCAAAGCATAAACTGAGCGTTAACTTTTCCAACACGGAAATTACTAAGTCAGTGACCTTGACCTTTGGGGTTAGCGGGCACCATGGGCTTTCTGTAGAATGATGCAGGATGTTGTTACAAATGTATGTAAGGAATATTAAAGCATAAACTGAGCATTAACTTTTCCAAACACGGAAATTTCTAAGTCAGCGACCTTGACCTTTGGGTTAGTGGGCACCATGGGCTTTCTGGAGAATGATGTGGGATGTTGTTACAAATGCGTGTATGGAATATTAAAGCATTCCATTGAGGGAAACAGAAGTAACAATGAATTAACCTGAGCGTTAAGTTTTAGAAAGAGAGCTAAACGCAAAAACTTAACGTTGAATGCATGGGAAAAGTAGGTCAATGAACCATGAAAACTAGGTCAAGGTCACATGGGCTCCCTCTGTGTGAGATGGTTACACCACAGTGTTGATGTATATCGAAGCATTCCATCAAGGGAAACAGAAGTTGTAATACATTAAACCGATCGTTAACTTTTCCAAACACAGATATTTCTAAGTCAGTGACCTTGACCTTTGGGGTTAGCGGGCACAATGGGATTTGTGTAGAATGATGCGAGATGTTGTTACAAATGCATGTATGGAATATTAAAGCATTCCATTGAGGGAAATAGAAGTTACAATGAATTAACCCGAGCGCTAAGTTTTAGAAACAGAGCTAAACGCAAAAACTTAACGTTGAATGCATGTGAAAAGTAGGTCATTGAACCATGAAAAGTAGGTGAAGGTCACATGGGTTCCCTCTGTGTGAGATGGTTACACCACAGTGTTGATGTATACCAAGTATGGAGGTCGTAGGAGTTATAGTTTTCTGGAAACTGAGCTAAACGCAAAAACTTAACGTGAAATGTTGACACCGCCACCGCCGCCTACGACGACGCCGACGGAAAAGCTATACCTATGTCCCGCTTCTGCTAAAGCAGGCGGGACAAAAAATGACATGAAAAGGATGTGTAAGCAATACGACATGCGGGCAAAATAAATGACACGACATGCATATAAATACATGTAGTTGGGAGCCAGGTATTTAAACAAAAATATTGCTGCCGCGTACTAAAACAACAAACAATATTCTTTTCTATGCATATCGTTATACAAAACAATCGTTTTCACTTAGTTTTCCATTTATTTTTATTTGTTTCGTTTGGCAACCTTCAATAAACCTTCGCTGTAAATAGGTTACTGGACATGGACAATCACAAGTTACTTCCTAACAAAAAATTTCTGGGCATTCTTCATGTTAGCATTGGCAGAAATAATTCACTGGCGCGCAAGAATAACCCTTTCAACACCCACCGGCGTGATTAGTTGTATTGGCAAAATGTGTAGCTCCAGATGAGCCGGCTCGTGACGAGCCGTCTCATCAGGAACTGCACTTTTTGCAATTAGTTTTCATATTTTTGTTAACAAAAACACACACTTTTCATAAATGGACTAGTCTGAAAATCATTTTGTGATCATTCCAGTTACTTAGGGGTGAAAAGCTTAACAAAATTCACAGACACCTGACAAATTCCCATTCAGCATAAACAGGTTTTCATCTAGTAACTAGTGCAAGAAATGTGCGCCAGTTACTAGACAAACTAGACGGTCGATGACAAATGCTCCCCGATGACGCCTGGATTGAAATTCAAAGTCCTTGACCCTGGGTATGGGTGTAGTATGCTTATTAATCACAATAAATGGTGATAAATGTGTACCATCCAGACACCTATAATCGTGCTACATGTACGTCAGTTTTCGTCCCACGTTATATCTCGTAGTAGCGTTACGTCACAATCAAACAATTTATAAAAAACGTCAGTCATGGCTTAACATTATGACAATAAATATGTCTTCATTAAAACTATCGGTATGTTTAATTAGAGAGTCATAATAATAACACCCTCCAACTAACGAAAATCTGCTAATGAACTTTTTATCTTCCTTATATCGGGTGAAATTTCGATTTCAACGAAAAAAATATAAATTTCCAGACCAGTCATTGTTTTGTTCACACAGTTTGACATGGAAATGTAGAATGATAGTGATGACAGTAGACAGAGATGTTCGATGCTTAAAAATGCTGGAAATAAAAACAGCGGTGTCGGATGTCGTTCTAATCGAATATGAATGTTGCGACATAAGGCTGAAGTTTATCTTGGATCTTGCAGATCAATGTGATTTAACGGGCCGTAGAATTTAGGGATTCTTCTTCATGTTAGTAGCAACAAATTTAAATATATCGGAACATGTCAATGAGTGCGCCTCTCCTGCAGTACTACGCTCAATGCCCAGAACACATTTTAAGAAATATTGAAGTGTTTATCTCTGTTTCTAGTAAGGCATACAAATTGACGAACGCTGGGCACTTTTTACACCATGCCTGATTCTTATCATCAGAAACCGAAGGAGACATGGTCTCCCGATATATATATTTTAATTATATTAAGAAAATGCATATACTAACTTTCACAGACAAATTTAAAAGGGCAATAAAATACCGTTGTTGTATGTGTAGTCAACAGAATTGCAACCATACGGTGGTATACGGTAATGAATGTGTATTTGCAGCCTATAACTGCAGATGCGTGTTATGAATAAAGATAGCGGAAGTAGTCGTATTTTCACCGGAAGTTGTTTATTTCATCGATGAGAACATATGACTTTTATTTACATCATATAACTATGTATTTCATGGGTAGGTATATAATAAAAGTAAACGTTTCAGTCAATGTTACATATCTGTTCAGTTAAGTTGTTAATGTTATTTATTTTACATTTATTCCTGAAGGGCACGAAAACTGGTATCTCCCTCGGTATATGAAGTTTCACATCATAATGAGATAACAGAGATAACTTGTAGAAAGGTTTAACGCAATGTTTTGAATATTAGACACAATAAATATTTGGATGATAATTTGAATTGAATTTGAAAAACTTTAACGTAAAACTTTAACAAAACGTTTAAGGTCATTTGACATTAGGCTCCAGGGCAGCATATAGGGAATACAATGAATTATGGATGGTGGCCAATGAGTATATGAAGTTTCAAGTTGATATCGCAAGCGGTCACAGAGATATAGCAATTTGAAAAACTGTAACGTAAAACTTTAACAAAAAGTTTAAAGTCATTTGACCATGGGCTCCTGGGCAGCATGGGTAAGGAATACAATGCAAATATGGATGGTGATCAATGTGTCTATGAAGTTTCAAGCAAGTTGATATCCTAAGCCGTCACAGAGATATAGCACTTAGAAAAAAGTTTCAAGTAAGCTTTAACAAACAAAATTCAAAGTCATTTGACCTTGACCTGGGCAGCATGGGTAGGGCATGCTCCTGGGCAGCATGGGTAGGGTATACAATGGATATATGGAAGGTGATCAATGTGTATATGAAGTTTCAAGTTGATATCCCAAGCAGTCACAGAGATATAGCAATTTGAAAAACTTGGACGGCGGATGCCGGACCCAGACAAAGCGGTAACTATATGCTCTCTAAATGTTTCACGTAGAAAAATCCATCGGTTTCCTGACAATATGCCACTCAGTTCTATTTAGAGTTATCACATAAACACATTTTTCATCCAGTAACCGGTGCAAGAAACGTGTGGTTACTAATCGTAAGATTTGTATGTAGCTGCATGGGAATTTGTCGGGAATCTGGCGCCTGTTTCGACACGAAATATTTTACTCCAGCAGAGTACAGCACCAGTGAGGCTAGTCTACTGTCTGTTCCACGTTTTGCTACCGACGATCCTTTGGCCATTAAACACATTTTATTACACTCTTGCAAATTATTTGCACGGGTTTCGCTGTGAGAGAAAATCCGTAATCAACTCCTTACAAATAATACACCGTGAAGAGAACACCCGTAATTGCGCGCCAGGTTTCTTGGAAACCACGCGCTACCATGCAAAATGTTTAATTTGTGTTACAGTCAAAATAAGGTTATTTGAAAATTTGGAAATGGTCTCGACTAATCTGGAATGTGATTGAACCCATTCCAAATATACACTAAAATATATCTGGCTTATAGAAACAGCTGCGTAAATTGGATTTCAAACAGTTTACATGACGTCACATTTGACGTCACACAACGTAACGTCAAAACGCGGGAAAACACGTCATTGTACAACTATTCATGCGCACATCACAATTCATTGATTATAATCTCAAAAATATACTAAATGTGCATATATATCCGCCGTGGAAGTGTAATACATAGGATATTCCATAGTAAATGTTTGAAATAGCCGGGAAATAATACACTCGTGTCCGTCGGCGTCCGTGCAAGCAATGCGTTCGCTACGCTCACTCGTTGCTTACGCGGAAGCCGACGCACACTCGTGTATTATTTCCCGCTATTCAAAATGTACGATGGAATATCCTCTATACATGTATATCTTAAAAATATTTAAATATAAGTACTTTTTCATCCATAACAAAAAAGTCACCCTCCCCAAAAAAATTTATTTGATGAAATTCCGTCAAAGATTGATTTTATTGCGAAAATATTTTCTTTGTTACATCATTTCCAAGCTACCTAGCCAGGTTTCGGAGTCAATTTGCAAATTTTTTGTTTTTTGACTCCTTTTGGAACCAGCAGTTCCACCTCTTTTCACCTCTTTTCTCCCCATGTTTTTTTTGTTTGCTATAAAACCAATATCTGATGGAATTTATTTTTGGGAAGGGTGACATTTTTGTTATTAATGAAAAAGTACTTACATTTAAATATTTTTAAGATTTAATAGCCAAAAGTTTGTCGGAAGAAAAACGTGGAACAGTAGCATAGCTTGAAAAACAAACAAGTCCCAGTAGATAAACAAGAGGGCCATGATGGCCCTAATTCGCTCACCTGACTCCATGAACACCAGAGGAGAATGTGAAATTGAGTTCATGTGTTTTAAACAAAATTGTGCTATTTTTAGATGGCGGTCATCTTGGATTAAGCGATGACTCTCATTTTACCAAATTTGAAAATGCTTCACCCAAGGATCTTAACTTCCTATGAAGTTTGTCCAGCATCAGCCATGTGGTTCCTGAGAAAAAGACGTTAACAATCTTGAATAAATGGACCTTTTGGTGGCCATCATGGATGACATAATCATCCGATTCCGACAAATATTGCACCAGAGCAATCGCCTCATCGATACCTTCAATTTGATATATGACATGAGCATATTCGGTCAAAAATCAAATTTGACCCCAATTTCACACTACGGGCCATGCCCATTTTTGACCCCAGGGTCACCATTTCACAACTTTGAAAGAGCATTGTAAATCGATCATTCCTACCAAGTTTTGTCGAAATCCGGCCAGTAGTTCATGAGAAGATTTTTTAAGAATATATGCTATTTTTAGATGGGGCCATCTTGGATTAACGATGACCTCCATTTTAACAAATCTGAAAAGGCTTCACCCATGGACCATAACTTTTAAGTTTGGCTACCATGGGCCAAGCGGTTCATGTGAAGAAGAATTTTGAAATCTCAAATAAAAGAACGACCTTTTGACATTTCGGCAGCCATCTTGGATGACATAACAATCCGATTTCGACAAATAATGTACCAGAATGATCGCCTCATCGATACCTTCGATTTGATATACCGGTATAACGTGACCATATTCGGTCAAAAATAAAATTTGACCCCACGGGCCACGCTCATTTTTGACCCCGGGGTCACCATTTTAACAACTTTGAAAGAGCATTGTACATCAATCATTCCTACCAAGTTTCATCAAAATCCGGCTAGCGGTTCATGAGAAGAAGATTTTTTGAGAATTTATGCTATTTTTAGACGGCGGCCATCTTGGATTAGCGATGACCTCCATTTTAACAAATCTGAAAAGGCTTCACCCATGGACCATAACTTTTAAGTTTGGCAACCATGGGCCAAGCGGTTCATGTGAAGAAGAATTTTGAAATCTCTAATAAAAGAACGACCTTTTGACATTTCGGCGGCCATCTTGGATGACATAACAATCCGATTTCAACAAAAAATGTACCAGAGTGATCGCCTCGTTGATACCTTCGATTTGATATATAACATGACCATATTCGGTCAAAAATAAAATTTGACCCCAATTTGACCCCACGGGCCATGCCCATTTTTGACCCCGGGGTCACCATTTTAACAACTTTGAAAGAGCATTGTACATTGATCAGACTAGATTAGACGGCGGCCACCTTGGATTACGTAATGACATCATTTTAACAATTTTGTAATCCCCCTACCTAAGGACCATGACCATGAAGTTTGGTGACGATAGGCTCAATGGTTACCGAGGAGAAGACGTTTGAAAATGTTCACGGACGACGGATGACGGACGACGGACACATTGCGGTAACAATAGCTCACATGAGCTTTGCTCAGGTGAGCTAAAAAGAGTAACGATACAAGTAAAAGTGAGAGAAAAATAAAAATTTACAAAATTTAAAATATTTTCCGTAAATGGAGTCAAAATGTTCAGAGTACATGTACATGCGGTAATTCCGCTTGTACTGTGAACATTTTGTCAACTTCTAACTTAATTTATGAAAAATATTGTAAATGTATTTAAATGATACAAGTGAAAGTGAGAAAGGTTATCTATCAACTTGGAACGGTCAATGGGCAAAGTTTGATTGGTCATGGCGGCTTTGCTGTGCTCAGAAAGTTTTATAATCACAGGCCCAAATTGTGTTGAATCAGCTATGTTGAGTAATTGTGTAGTTTTCATTAATATATGACATACCATTATTGATATCAGAACAAGAGCATGTGGGCAGAGGCTCACTGGCCGCCTCCTAGACCGACAGACAATCAAAGTACTGAAAGTACTGAACATAGGGTACTACAAGATCAAACTAGATTGATTGATTGATTGATTGTTGGTGTTGCAGTTTCATTAACCCTTAAAGGTACATGCCCACTCAGTAGGTACAAAATGTTCTTTACATCAGAGACATCATCTGAGACATTTCCTGGCAAAATAAACATTTGTGCGCCATTATCCCACGTACTGATTGGCATTATTATACATTTTATATCAGACGTAAATTTACACACTGATATCAGGGGCGATAACCGTGTTTGCTTAAAATGTTAACAGACATTACTATTTAATCTCTGTATTTATTTTATGATGTGCAATGATCATACTTTAAAATCTGTCGAAAATATTATTTTTTCAGATGACGCATTTCTTTAGTATAAATAATTAAAAAATATCATGTCTCATTTGCGTATGAAAATAGCCTGATACCACCACGTGTCACTATCAGTAAAATAAATATTACTAAATGATTATATCTGTATAGCGGGAATTTGTAACGTTTAGAACTGGTGGAATAGTGATACAATTATACACTTATTTAATTCCTATAAATTACATTTTGGGCTTACTGAGTGGGCATGTACCTTTAAAGCGCTGGAAACGACAATCGTCGTCTGCTGTTTTAAATATTTTTATATTTTCTCCTCAAAAACATAACGAGACGATTCTACTGCGCTGCCAAAACAGGTTTTTAAAGAGAGCAGACGGCAATTTTATTTTTCAGTGTTTTAATGGTTAATGGGTAAACTATTGATATGGCACAACTTAAAGTTCAGTATGCACTGCTACAGTACGTACCAAAACATTCAACACCATTACAGATTATGCATAGCAATATCAGAAAGATACGGTAACACATATACAAGACATCATCAATTCAAGTATACAGATTCCAGATATCTATGACCATTATAGATATATTGAAAACTGATTGAAGAGCAATAGTTACAATAATTCTGCCACGGAAGCGGTGTCGCGCCAGAAAATGCCTTATCCCATTATCGGTACATCGCCAAGTTTACGTCTGTTTTGTGAATGAAATAGTTGGCCCCGGATCGAATATATTAAAACATACAAATGACGTCATTGGGGAAACCGCTGACAAAATTTTCAATGTATGGAAGCCCAAACTTGTTAGATTCTTTTTTGTCGTATCTCAGTACTTGCATTAATATGGGTATTAATATACGCTGGATGTGTTATACTGTCATTAATTTGTTCCCTGACTGTAAGTCATCACCTTAAATACTGACTTATTGACCCCCTTCCCTGAACGTAGAATTGACACTCATGTTGGCGTGTATGACAAATGTCAATCAGGCCGAATTCAGGAATGTCACTAAAATCCACTGTAAATCCATCGATAGAGAGAGAGAATGAGGATTAAACATCAGTTAGACCTACACGTGCGAGTTTTGTTTCGCACAGGTGTTGGGTGAGTTTAAAAATAGGCTGTCGGAAGGTCAAACTTGATGTAGTTTGTGTGTTAAACGCGTCGCTTGTTTCGGAGAGTATTCGGAGGGGAGTTAACTCTGTTACTAAATTTAGCGATGACCGCACGATTTGTGCTGCAAATGGGGGCAAATCACGCGCAACAAAATAATCCGATGTACTTTTGTACGTAGAACATCCGTTGTTGATATTGTGCAGTGCAAGTAGTTTTTCATAATATTATTTTCAATTAGCGGTTGCGTATGACAGTTAAACGTTGAGTAACACAATGCATTTTGTTGTTATGGTTACTCCAAGATATCATTACCTACCACCGCATCGTGGGGGGTCTGGTGCGTAGCTAACTGTCGGAGGCGATGCCTATACATAGGTATACCCTATGTAAAAACCGGGTTCCCATCTATTAGGAGAAAATGTTCTTCATAGCAATAAGTGTATACAGTGCGACCCCGTTAGTACACGGAAGTCCGGCGACATACAACCTTCCGTGTTGCTTATCCGAACCGTGCTATATCCGTTCTCGCCCAAGACGCATCATAATGTCAACAAAAAATACATGTGACTGCGAATGAACGACGTCGCCAATGCCTATAATATGCCATAAGTTTTCACTGTTATCTTCGCATGTAATAAATATATTGAATCCAAGAATTGTTAACGTCATGTTTTATTTATTCATCAAGTTCATGTAGAATGTAGATCTACGCAGGTCCGTGCAATCCATTATTGTAAACGCGTGTAGAAAAAAGTGTAGTAATGATGACGTAATGACCCAATGACCGATATCCTGTTCCATCAACTGCAACATCACGGACAAGCTCGTGCGTTGCAATCTGTGTTTACTCATATGGTGAGCACAGGTGGAAGACTCGGGACCTATGACACCAAAATAAATGCCTATTAAAAAAATCCCATTATCCCACCCACCTGGTATCGTACTGTACATGACGTTAATAATAGAACGAGATCAAGTGGGTGGGTTAATGGATATTTTTGTAATGGTCATTTTCTTTGTGTCACACGTCCGACTATTCCACCTGTGGGTTTGAGTACAGACCTGTATAGACATGTTTTGCCCGACGTGTTATAATATTGCGCCAGTTCATGAGGTAATCAGGCTTATCACGTGGAAGAATTTTCGAACGAAAGATGAATCTGATAATAGTGTACATTTTCAGTAAACGATATCGAATGTTGACGAATATTAAATTAGTAATTATTACGCATTTGCTCTGAAAATGTTATCAACTTTCCGATATATTTGCAGAAAAAAGTCAAATCATTCTCGGCGAAAATCTCAGTTATATAATAAAGTTGATTATCTCGTGCACTGGCTCAATTATGACATAGCGAAACAAGGCCAGTTGTCACGTACACATTTGTGTACATGCGCCGGGGGCGTGGGCAGTGCTGTAACAATTTAGTTAATCTGGGTCGAGCTAATCTGCGCGACTGATACGCGATCTCCGATTGGTCAGCCTTTACACCTAATTAATATTCCACCAATGGTGAGCGCGAACGCATGCCGGAAAAATGAAATCGAGCACGTAACAATTAGCACTGCTTTGTTACTGGTCTTACCGATTTTATTCCCAGTTTGCTCGGATTAATTTACGAAATGTGCAAACGTGATCAGCTGCACATTCACATCGGTGAGATAAAAGGAGGCTATGCGTCCATAAAAAAATCGTCCATTTTGGGTCTAATTTGGGAAAGAATCGCAAATTTAACACGATTTCTGACAATAGTCGTGTTACAAATTTAACACAATTTTGATATACAAATAGGAAAAAAATTCGGGAGCCAAGGCACAACCGTGTACTAACCGAAATCGTGTTATAGTGAAGCGTGTATTAACGGGGTCGCACTGTAATTACATATTATAATAACTATACCCACCAGTTTTAACGCTTAGAATGCAGGAACCGAAAATAGTCGTCTACTGTTAATTGATATTTTGTCTTTTTTCTCAGTAAAAACATGGTTTGGCAGCCTTTTAGAATCATTTCCATTGGAAATGATTCTAAAGTGTTGCCAAACCAAGTTTTTGATGAGAAAAATGGAAAATAAAAAATATTCAGCAGACGACACAAATTAATTCAGCATTGTAAGGGTTAACATTATGATTACTCGCTATGCAGATATAATCATTTATTAAACTGTAAATTACGGATAGAGATGCGCTTTTGTATCAGGCTGTTTTGATATGCAAATATGGCAGGATTTTTTTTAAAATTATTCTTTGAATTAAATGCATGACATGAATGTTCCTTTAAAACAAAATTGCTGGATACAAACAGCGTTTAGCCATAGTGACCACCCACTGTGCAATGCTATAAAAAAGGCCATTAAGAGATAACACCTGATAAAACCACTGGGCAGTGACCAGTGGTCATCTTTATTTCCCCAGAACCAATTTGCCGGACTACTTTCTTTTGTTTCCAGATGACCAGCTGGTCAAGTGGTATTTACACACATGTTTACACATAACACAGACTCCAATTAGTGATAATCTCTGTATACATGTACATGTACATTTTACCAGGAAGCAGTAATCATACTCCCCAAGATTTACATAGTTCATGGTTCCAAAATTCATGAATTGTCATGCTTTCAATAAAGTAGATCCAGATGAACTGGCTGATCATAATGAGCCGTCTCATCTTGATCTACACTGTCAACCAATCAGCATATTTTCGAGAGATAAATACCTTATGTATGAATGAACTGAAATAATTTGAACATTGAAGAGCCATAGTCAGATATTATAAGTACCACATAAAGGTACTTGACCGTCTCCTGTTTATATGACACTTTAGTCTGATGTTGAGCAGTTCATGGGGAAAAAGCTGATATTTGTATTATTTCTCCACAGATGTATACTTTGTGACCACTATTTGAGACGGTTCAAATGCGTGTGGATATGTTCACGGATAAACAGGAAAAATAGTTATCAGAGAGTGGCAGCTAAACTTGTCCCACTGCTTTGTCAGTAAACAATACTTTTTGTATTGTATTGCGCAATACCCAATCTAGTTTAGATTGATTGATTATTGGCGTTGAACGGCCTATCAACATGTAAGGTCATTCAAGGCCGGGTCATTTAAGGCCGGGCCAACGGGTTGGAATATTCTGTATGCAACCTGTACATAATGAGGGGAATTCTCAAAATCAGAGCTCAATACCTACAGAAACTATTCAGCCCTGAAATTCGGATATCCTGACCTGGTGCATATTGGTGACTCTTCAATATATATATATATTAAATTTATTGATTAAATGTTCCAATAAGTTATTTACCAGAGTCCAGTTAAGGTGGGTATTCTGACCAACTCTCCCGGGTACTTTTCCCAACAAAAAAATGCAAGTTGGGAGTGCTCTAGAATCGTCTCATCGAGACAATTCTAAATCACTCCCGACTTGCCATTTTTAGTGAAGAAATTAAAAGGACATTCTAATATTTTGATCTAAATAAGCACCTTATCTGGAGCTCCGATTACATGTACAATACACACAGCGAGCTCATGCAAAAGTTTCACACTTTTTATATACAAAATCTTGTCACCATGTGTGACTAGCGTAGACCCCAGATCAGCCTTCTGTGTTTATCTCGTCGCAGTCATTTTCAGAATTAACACATGTTCCAAAACCATGGAATATGCACGCAACAGCCGATTCACACATGTGTGGAATGGCAGTGCGGAACATAAAATAGTCCCGCTTCCCGAGTGTGTTTGCAGTTTAAATATTATCCGAATATACATGTTGATAGAGTGTCTCAACAAATGAATAAAATATACAAAAGAAATGTTGTTTTTTTTTTGTGATAAAAAACACATTGCTTCATATTTAAAAATGCCCACCCTTTATTGCATGTGTGATTGAGTATATTCATACGCGTGTGTTGACTGTGTGTGGAACTGCTGAAACTGACCCGATGTCGGATGACATAAATACTTTACAATTCTCATTTCCGGACGATTTACAAATTTAAAAAAATGGCATTATTTATTTTTTTCTGAAAAAGACATATATGTTTGTTTCTCCGATGAAAATGATGCAGTTTTTGTAAAAACAGACATAATTTCCACTCTATTTGCAGCAAACTGTTATCAGTTGTGCCTTTGATCCTGATACAATATGCCTGGTAACCTCGGTCAAATCAGCAAGCGTCGCCACAGGGGGTGATGGCAATTCGCTATTTTGGAACCACACTTCGCTTATGTGAAGTGCGGTTCTGGTTTTAAAGAGGCATTCACGGCATGGCGTCACCTGAATAAATATTTTTATCAACATATTCTAAAGTATGATGATTGAACATCAAAAAATAAATAGAGAATCAATATTTTCTGTTAACCTCCTAAGGAAGCAGGGTTATTGCACCTGATATCAAGAGTGCAATAATGACAATTAACAAAATGGTAAATGAAAAGTTATTTTGCCAAAAATGTAATCTAAAGAATGAACAACTTGGGATGTGGGAGTCCAGGGGCCCGTTTCACTAAACTTCGTACGACTAAAATGGTCTTAGGTGCAAATATGCAGCCTATGCTCAATAAATGTAAATCAAATAATTGTTTACAAGAAAATAATGTTAATGTGAAATTTACAGACTATCATAATTGTGCACTTCCAAACATTTTAGTCGTAGGAAGTTTCAGATTTAACGCAAATCTTATGGACAGACAGATGGATGAACGGATGAAAATACAAAAACTATATACCCTCGACAGACTTCATAT
>CM055265.1:91432153-91591871 GCA_029237695.1 Conchocele bisecta | reverse complement strand
CTGCATATGCAGCCTATGCTCAATAAATATAAATCCAATAATTGTTTACAAGAAAAAATTGTTAATGTAAAATTTACAGATGATCATAGTTTTGTACTTACGAACATTTTAGTCTTACGAAGTTTAGTGAAACGGGCCACAGGAGGTTTACCTGCAAAGGTCGGCCTCGACTGGGGTATGTGATGCCAGCACCGTGTAATTATGTCACGAATCTGTGCTGGACAGTCCGTCGGCAGGGCATTCAAGTCCGGCCTTTGCTTCCCCAGAACTGCCCGCTCGATCAAATCAATTGGCTGATCTGAAAAACAAGTTACCATGATGTTAGTACAGAATCTCAACTGCATCTGTGACTGCAGACGCCACTGACTATTTTCAAATTTACTGTCTGTTCCACATTTTGCTGCCGACAAACTTTTGGCTATTAAACACATTAAATCTAAAAAATATTTAAAAG
This sequence comes from Conchocele bisecta, assembly GCA_029237695.1. Lineage (NCBI taxonomy): Eukaryota > Metazoa > Mollusca > Bivalvia > Lucinida > Thyasiridae > Conchocele > Conchocele bisecta. The sequence continues at coordinate 91,591,417 of CM055265.1, read as the reverse complement.
TAAGTACTTTTTCATCAATAACAAAAAACAAAAAACTCACCCTCCCCATAAAATTTTGTTTGATGAAATTCCATCAAATATTGATTTTATTGCGAAAAAACGATTTTTCTAAGGGAATTTAATGTGGGGAGTCAATTTCCAAAATGTATCGTTTTTTCATCCTTTAGGATCAAAAAACGAAAATATTTGGAAATTGACTCCGAAACCTAGCTAGATAGCTTGAAAATGATGTAATTAAGAAAACAAAAGTTAGATTTTGAAAATCGGTTGACAAATAAAAAAAATATTTAACAAGAAACGAGGCAAAGCCACGAAGGCCAGGTTTTTTCCAAGCATAGACACTTGGATAACATAATTATACCCACTTTTTGTAGACTAGATGGCCATGGCATGCATGTCGCGCCTTGGGGCGAGGCATGGACACTAACAAAATAGATATAGTAGATGGAAAAACTTTAACGAAAAAACTTTAACCGGACACACGGACGTACGGTCGTACGAACGTACGTATGTCAAAATGCCGACGATATCGCGCTTTCCGCAAGCGGGTGCGACCATGATGATAAACACCCATGTGAAGTATCAAGGTAAATGGGTGAAGCAGTTGCAGAGATATAGTACACAAAAAAACTTTAACAAAAAAATTCAAAGTAATTTGACCTTGACATTGGGCACAGGGGCCGCACGGTTGGGGGTTAGAATCAAAATATGGATGATGATAAACACCCATGTGAAGTTTCAAGGTAATGGGCGAAGCAGTTGCAGAGATATAGTATAACGAAAAAGTTTTAACCAAAAAACTTTAACCAGACGTACGTTAAAAAGTTAACGTTGAAAATGGCTAAGTCAATTACGTAGAAATAATAGGTGAAGGATAAAAAAATGGTCACATGTTGGATAGTTGTATGTGGTAGGCACCCTTGGTTATGAAGCTGTGAAAGTTTGGTGGTCCTAGGTGGTACAGTACCAAAGAAATGGACTTAAACACGAAAACTTAACATTGTAAACGCGAAAACTTAACATTGAAAATGGCTAAGTCGACTGCGCGGAAAAAATGGGTCAAGTTAAAAAAAAAATAACATGTTCAATAGTGATATGTGGTGGGCACCCCTTGATTATGAAGCTGTGAAAGTTTTGTGGTCCTAGGTGGTACAGTAACAAAGAAATGGACTCAAAGACGAAAACTTAACATTGATTGTGGACGCCGCCCGCCCGCCCGCCCGCCCGCCCGCCCTTCGCCAATCCACTAGCCTGGATTTTTTTTCAAAAAACCTGGCAAAAAACTAGAAATGTGGCCTGTCGGCACACAAATGCCCCCGCTGGCAGCCTAAGAAAACGAGGCATATTTGATTATAAGCCATTTACCGAGCGTTAAGGTTTTGAACGCACCTTGACCCTGGGCTTAGTGGGGGCGGGACGTGGATTTGTCACAGGGTGGTAGAGGACCATTGTAGCAATGCGTGTGTGAAATGTGAAGCAGATCCGAGCAAGGAAACACAAATTATAAGCCATTTAAGTGAATGTTAAGGTTTCAAACGCAGCAAGTCTGTGACGTTGACCCTGTGCTTATCGGGGGCAGGACGAATGTGGATTTGTCACAGGGCGGTAGAGCAATGCGTGTGTGAAAGTTAGTGTAGGATTGAGAAACGCGCACGTAGATTTGTCCCAAAGTGGCAAGTAAACAATTAAAGTGGAAAAGGTGAAGGTCAAAGGCCAAGGTCGAAGTACTGGGTGGTGGAGTGTGTAGGGCATGTTCATATGTATCATGTGTATAAATATTTAAGGGATTGGCAAAAGTATTGAGAAGTTATTGTAGGATTGAGAAACGTGCACTTAGATTTGTCCCAAGGTGCTAAGTAAACATTTAAAGTAGAAAAGGTGAAGGTCAAAGGTGAAGGTCAAAGTACTGGGTGGTGGAGTGTGTAGGGCATGTTCATATGTATCATGTGTATAAATATTTAAGGGATTGGCAAAAGTATTGAGAAGTTATTGTAGGATTGAGAAACGTGCACGTAGATTTGTCCCAAAGTGCTAAGTAAACATTTAAAGTAGAAAAGGCGAAGGTCAAAGGTCAAGGTCGAAGTACTGGGTGGTGGAGTGTGTAGGGCATGTTCATATGTATCATGTGTATAATATTTAAGGGATTGGCAAAAGTATTGAGAAGTTATTGTAGGATTGAGAAACGTGCACATAGATTTGTCCCAAAGTGCTAAGTAAACATTTAAAGTGGAAAAGGTCAAGGCCAAAGGTGAAGGTCGAAGTACTGGGGGGGTGGAGTATAAATATTGACATAATATGTGAAGCCATGTAGAAGTTACTAAAGAATATGGTAATATCGGGACGTACGGACGGACGGACGGGACGGACGTACGGGACGGACGTACGTACGGGACGGACGTACGGACGGACGCTGGTAACACTATATGCCTCCGTACCTTTCGGTAGCGGGGGCATACAAATCTATTTTTAGCCCCCATGTTAAATTCCCATAGGAAAATCGTTTTTTCGCAATAAAATCAATATTTGATGGAATGTCTTGAAACAAAAAGATTTGGGGAGGGTGACTTTTTTGTTATTGATGAAAAAGTACTTAATTTTAAATATTTTTTAGATTTAATGTGTTTAATGGCCAAAAGTTCGTCGGCAGCAAAACGTGGAACAGACAGTAGTTACAAATCTCCACAGAGAAAAACAGTTTTAATATACTAGTAGGCAATAAAACTATTATAAATTAGAAATGTGGCCTGTCGGCACATGAATGCCCCCGCTGGCAGCCAAAGAAAATGAGGCATATTTGATTATAAGCCATTTACCCGAGCGTTAAGGTTTTGAACGCACCTTGACCCTGGGCTTAGTGGGGGCGGGACGTGGATTTGTCACAGGGCGGTAGAGGACCATTGTAGCAATGCGTGTGTGAAATGTGAAGCAGATCCGAGCAAGGAAACACAACTTATAAGACATTTAACCTTGACCCTGTGCTTAGCGGGGGCAGGAGGAATGTGGATTTGTCACAGGGCGGTAGAGGACCATTGGACAATGCGTGGGTAGAGACCATGGAGCAATGCGTGTGTGAAAGTTAGTGTAGGATTGAGAAACGCGAACGTAGATTTGTCCCAAAGTGGCAAGTAAACAATTAAAGTGGAAAAGGTGAAGGTCAAAGGTGAAGGTCGAAGTAATGGGTGGTGGAGTGTGTAGGGCATGTTCATATGTATCATGTGTATAAATATTTAAGGGATTGGCAAAAGTATTGAGAAGTTATTGTAGGATTGAGAAACGTGCACGTAGATTTGTCCCAAAGTGCTAAGTAAACATTTAAAGTAGAAAAGGTGAAGGTCAAAGGTGAAGGTCGAAGTACTGTGTGGTGGAGTGTGTAGGGCATGTTCATATGTATCATGTGTATAAATATTTAAGGGATTGGCAAAAGTATTGAGAAGTTATTGTAGGATTGAGAAACGTGCAAGTAGATTTGTCCCAAAGTGCTAAGTAAACATTTAAAGTAGAAAAGGTGAAGGTCAAAGGTCAAGGTCGAAGTACTGCGTGGTGGAATGTGTAGGGCATGTTCATATGTATCATGTGTATAAATATTTAAGGGATTTGCAAAAAGTATTGAGAAGTTATTGTAGGAAACGTGATTAGAAACGTGCACGTAGATTTGTCCCAAAGTGCTAAGTAAACATTTAAAGTAGAAAAGGTCAAGGCCAAAGGTCAAGGTCGAAGCTGTTTATTTATTTTCTTCGATAATCCTCATCAAATACATGCTTTGACAGCATCTTAGAATAATTTCCAATGGAAATGATTCTAAAGTGCTGTCAAAACATGCTTTTATGGAGAAAGAAGGCAAAAGCAACAGCAGACGACAATTTTCGTGCTCAGCAGTCTAAGGCTAATATATAGAAGAAATCATCCATTTGGGATATAAAATAGCAGCTGTTACAGAGAGGGTGTTGTAGAGAGGTGGCCGTTCGGGGAGGTTCTACTTTAGGCAGTAAATTTCACATTAACAATGTTTTCTTGTAAGCAATTATTGGATTTACATTTATTGAGCTCAATAAATGTAAATCCATCAATTGAAATTTCCAGACGATAGTAAATTTGCATTTACGAACATTTTAGTCGTACAAAGTTTAGTGAAACGGGCCCCTGTTACGACTTCATGTTACCAAACAGGAGCACATTCTAACAAATGCACTAATACTACTGATGCGGGTAACACATCAACGTCAAAACATCATTGCTTTGTCATACCATTAGGAACATCAGTTGGAAAAGCTTCAATTTGTTCGTTGACATATTGTTAGAGCATAATACAAATAAGTAATTACAGTCAAGTGGCCAGGTGTTATTTTTTGTGTGTCATATCACATTTATGAAATGTGTTAACACACGTCATAACAACGTTTTTATGTGATAAGCATTACATGACAGTATACAGTCTACAGTTATTTCATGGTCTTTCGGGGAACAGTCAAACCTATTGCCCCGAGGTGCTCTATTGCCCTTCAGCCTCGGAGCAATAGTGCCTCGGAGCAATAGTGCCTCATGCCGTCCACAGCACACAAGGCTTTTTGTTTTGACTGTTCCGTGAATGACCATGACTCAACCTGTAATAAATATACTGTATGTGATACAATGAACGTGAATTCGAGGTGGGGCACAATGACCGACTGATATAAATTGCGTAGAATTTTTTTAAGTAATCTTCGATAAAAATCATGACGTCATGACTTTTATGTGTGAAATAGTTTGATCCATAGGCAATATTGCCCAGGCACATGTAATTATTTCCCTGACACGCCAAAGTTCAGGGAATTAGTCGAAAACTATGTAATATCAACTTCTATAGGGAGTTGGGTATCACATCAGAGCTCCAGTTAAGGTGCATAATTTGGAAGCAAATTTCTTATTTTTCATCAAAAATGGCAAGTTGGGAGCGCTTTAGAATCGTCTCAATGAGACGATTCTAAAGCTCTCCCAACTTGCAATTTTTTATGAAAAAATAACAAAATTTCACCCCAAGTTGGTCAAACTATGCACTTTAACTGGAGCTCTGTATCACATATCATAATTATAGAATATCATACAACAAGCATTTACAAGCTCACTTCCATATGGTTGTTTTGCCGTAAATATCTCCCACAGCATGACCCCGAATGCGTAAACGTCTATTAGTGCAGTATTGCCGGTGTGAATGTTCTGCAGCACCTCCGGGGCAATATGGGTGAAAGTGCATTTCCTCACAGCATGGTCACCACTCGTTTTCATGGTTACCGTCATGGTTACCGTCTTCCATTCTGACAGGCCGAAGTCACATATCTGGAATAGAGGGGAAGTTTAATTCTTGATTAACTGAATGTGTGATTGGCTGTAATTGAAGTCTGTTTAACCCTTAGAATGCACAAAACGAAAATTGTCATCTGCTGCTGTTTCCTAATTTGTCACGTACATAAATGGACCAACGGTATATCTCCTCTTGCCTATTGGCGAGAGGATAATAATACTATTGGATGATTTGATCGAGGAAACATATTGAAAATGAAAATGGCTGCCAAGAAAATGCCATCTTGTACACGCTGAGGTTATTTTGGAGCATTTACACAGTCACATATTATTTGAATTAATGAATAATGTGATGTGAACATTTAAATAATACCATAAACGGAGGATGTATCTCCAGTACAAACGTTGATCCTAGAAGAGCCCACAGTGCAACTTGCTTGTTGAATGTGTGATTAAATTGGAATTCAGCTAGCTGGCCCTTCAAGTGCATTTTAGTGCAATATTGGTACGTGCACCGGGTCAATATTGTGTCTACTTATTTTTGTTAAATGGTCTTCAATTTTACATACATAACTTTATCTATTGCCACTACATGCCTCACTTTCCACCCCAACGTGCGCGAGACAAAAATTACTGTAATATTGATGCAAGGGAAACAGAAATGTCAAATGAAAGTTGTTGTAATATCACATTCATACAAGCAAATGATGTATACAGGTTGTATAACTATGTGGTTTAAACCTCTACTGAATCATGCCATATAGTTGTCTACCCTGCTGTATTTGATACCTATATATAGTGCTGCTATGCTGCTAATTACTACTTTCACATACGCTCTCTCTCAGTGAACAGTCACATATATGTTTATGTATAATAAAGTGCATAGTTAGAATACCAAGTCATTCTTCATTACATACATACGAAATACATAACATTACATGGTGTCAGAAGTAAAAACCGGTTTAACATAATATATTTGAAGCTTAATCGGACTTAAACTAACTGAAAATGGAATTAGCAGGCGTTCCAGCACCGAAAATGGACTGGGAGTCGTCCAATCTACCAGAGGAATGGACGAAATTCCAAGGTGATGTGGACTTAATGTTCAAAGGACCATTCAAGGGGAAAGACAAAGAAGAACAGATAACCTACTTATTGTTATGGGTCGGAAACCGAGGACGCGATATTCACAGAACATGGACTCTGTCAGCTGATGATGCGAAAAACATAAACGTGATAAATGAACAATTCCAGTCTTACGTCAGACCTAAACTGAACCCAATATTTGGACGATACAGATTCTACGAGGTTCAAGGCGAAACCGTCATTACATGCGAAGACGACGAACACCGGATCCACGAAGATGTGCGGTAGTTGTGGATTCAAACACAACACAAATGACATGTGTCGTGCCAAGGGACAACAGTGCGATTATTGTAAACTAGACGGCCGCGGCCTGCATGTCGCGCCTTGGGACGAGGCATGGACACTAAAAAAAGACCGGACACACATACGTACGTACGTACGCCAAAGTGCCGACTATATCGCGCTTTCCGCAAGCGGGCGCGACAAAAAGTTTAACCAAAAAGTTTAACCAAAAAGTTCAAAGTAATTAGACCTTGACATTGGGACCAGGGGCCGCACGGTAGGGGGGTAGAATGTAGAATGAAAATATAGATGATGATAAACACCCATGTGAAGTTTCAAGGTAATGGGCAAAGCAGTTGCAGAGATGTAGTATAACGAAAAACTTTAACCAAAAAACTTAACCAAAAAACATAACCAAAAACTTTAACCGGACACACGAAAAAGTTTAAGCAAAAAAGTTTAACCAAAAAGTTCAAAGTAATTAGACCTTGACATTGGGCACATGGGCCGCACGGTAGAATGAAAACATAGATGATGATAAACACCCATGTGAAGTTTTAAGGTAATGGGCAAAAAAGTTGCAGAGATATAGTGTAACGAAAAACTTTAACCAAAAAAATTTAACCAAAAAACTTAACCAAAAAACTTAACCAAAAACTTTAACCAAAAACTTAACCAAAAAACCTAACCAAAAACTTTAACCAAAAAACTTAACCAAAAACTTTAACCAAAAAACTTAACCAAAAACTTTAACCGGACACACGCCAAAGTGCCGACTATATCGCACTGTCCGCAAGCGGGCGCGACAAAAATTTTAACCAAAAAGTTCAAAGTAATTAGACCTTGACATTGGGCACCGGGGCCGCACGGGAGGGGGGGGTAGAATGAAAATAAGATGATGAATAAAGCACGGGAGGGGGGTTAGAATGAAAATATAGGATGATGATAAACACCCATGTGAAGTTTCAAGGTAATAGGCAAAGCAGTTAGCAGAGATATATATAACGAAAAACTTTAACCAAAAAACTTAACCAAAAAACTTAACCAAAAACTTCAAAGCAATTTGACCTTGACATTGGGCACAGCCGCGGGACGGGAGGGGGTTGGAATGAAAATATAGATCATGATAAACACCATGTGAAGTTTCAAGGTAATGGGCAAAGCAGTTGCAGAGATATAGTAGAACGAAAAACTTTAACCAAAAACTTCAAAGTAATTTGACCTTGACATTGGGCACAGGGGCCGCACGGGAGGGGGGTAGAACGAAAATATAGATGATGATAAACACCCATGTGAAGTTTCAAGGTAATGGGCAAAGCAGTTGCAGAGATATAGTAGAACGAAAAACTTTAACCAAACAAGAGGGCCATGATGGCCCTAATTCGCTCACCTGACTCCATGAACACCAGAGGAGAATGTGACATTGAGTTCATGTGTTTTAAAAAAATTGTGCTATATTTAGATGGCGGTCATCTTGGATTAAGCGATGACTCTCATTTTACAAAATCTGAAAATGCTTCACCCAGCATCGGCCATGTGATTCCTGAGAAAAATCTTGAATAAATGGACCTTTTGGTGGCCATCATGGATGACATAATCATCCGATTCCGACAAATATTGCACCAGAGTGATCGCCTCATTGATACCTTCAATTTGATATATGACATGACCATATTCAGTCAAAAATAAAATTTGACCCCAATTTGACCCCACGGGCCACGCCCATTTTTGACCCGGGTCACCATTTTAACAACTTTGAAAGAGCAATGTACATCGATCATTCCTACCAAGTTTCGTCGAAATCCGGCTAGCGGTTCATGAGAAGAAGATTTTTTAAGAATTTATGCTATTTTTAGACGGCGGCCATCTTGGATTAGCCATGACCTCCATTTTAAACAAATCTGAAAATGGCTTTAAACCCATGGACCAAAACTTTTAAGTTTGGCTACCATGGGCCAAGCGGTTCATGTGAAGAAAAATTTTGAAATCTCTAATAAAAGAACGACCTTTTGACATTTCGGCGGACATCTTGGATGACATAACAATCCGATTTGGACAAAAAATGTACCAGAGTGATCGCCTCATTGATACCTTCGATTTGATATATAACATGACCATATTCGGTCAAAAATAAAATTTGACCCCACGGGCCACGCCCATTTTTGACCCCGGGGTCACCATTTTAACAACTTTGAAAGAGCATTGTACATCGATCATTCCTACCAAGTTTCGTCGAAATCCGGCTAGCGGTTCATGAGAAGAAGATTTTTTAAGAATTTATGCTATTTTTAGATGGCGGCCATCTTGGATTAGCGATGACCTCCATTTTAACAATCTGAAAAGGCTTCACACATGGACCATAACTTTTAAGTTTGGCTACCATGGGCCAAGCGGTTCATGTGAAGAAGAATTTTGAAATCTCTAATAAAAGAACGACCTTTTGACCTTTCGGCGGCCATCTTGGATGACATAACAATCCGATTTCGACAGAAAATGCACCAGAGTGATCGCCTCATGATACCTTCAATTTGATATATGACATGACCATATTCGGTCAAAATAAAATTTGACCCCAATTTGACCCCACGGGCCACGCCCATTTTTGACCCCGGGGTCACCATTAAACAACTTTGAAAGAGCAATGTACATCGATCATTCCTACCAAGTTTCGTCGAAATCCGGCAAGCGGTTCATGAGAAGAAGATTTTTTAAGAATTTATGCTATTTTTAGACGGCGGCGGCCATCTTGGATTAGCGATGACCTCTATTTTAACAAATCTGAAAAGGTTTATTTCACCCATGGACCATAACTTTTAAGTTTGGCTACCATGGGGCCAAGCGGTTCATGTGAAGAAGAATTTTGAAATCTCTAATAAAAGAACGACCTTTTGACCTTTCGGCGGCCATCTTGGATGACATAACAATCCGATTTCGACAAAAAATGCACCAGAGTGATCGCCTCATTGATACCTTCAATTTGATATATGAAATGACCATATTCAGTCAAAAATAAAATTTGACCCCAATTTGACCCCACGGGCCACGCCCATTTTTCACCCCAGGGTCACCATTTTAACAACTTTGAAAGAGCAATGTACATCGATCATTCCTACCAAGTTTTGTCGAAATCCGGTTGGCGGTTCTTGAGAAGAAGATTTTTTTAAGAATTTGTGCTATTTTTAGACGGCGGCCATCTTGGATTACGTAATGACGTCATTTTAACAATTTTGTAATCCCCCTACCTAAGGACCATGACCATGAAGTTTGGTGACCATAGGCCCAATGGTTACCGAGGAGAAGACGTTTGAAAATGTTCACGGACGACGACGACGGACGACGACGGACACATTGCGGTAACAATAGCTCACATGAGTTTCGCTCAGGTGAGCTAAAAACTTAACCAAAAACTTTAAAGTAATTTGACCTTGACATTGGGCACAAGGGCCGCTCGGGAGGGGGGTAGAATGAAAATATAGATGATGATAAACACCCATGTGAAGTTTCAAGGTAATGGGCAAAGCAGTTGCAGAGATATAGTATAACAAAAAACTTTAACCTTGACTGTGACCTTGACCCTGGGCTTAGCGGGGGTGGGACGAATGTGTATTTGTCACAGGGCGGTAGAGGAGCATTGGAGCAATGCGTGTGTGAAATGTGAAGCAGATTCGAGCAAGGAAACAGAAATTACAAGCCATTTACCCGAGAGTTAAGGTTTCAAACGCACCAAGTCTGTGACCTTGACCCTGTGCTTAGCGGGGGCAGGATGAATGTGGATTTATCATAGGGCGGTAGAGGACCATTGGAGCACTGTGTGTGTGAAATGTGAAGCAGATCCGAGCAAAAAAACAGAAATTATAAGCCATTTACCCGAGCGTTAAGGTTTCGAACGCACCAAGTATTTGACCTTGACCCTAGGCTTAGCGGGGGCGGGACGAATGTGGATTTGTGACAGGACGGTAGAGGAGCAATGAAAGTGTGTGAAATGTGAAGCAGATCCGAGCAAGGAAACAGAAATTATAAGCCATTTAACCGAGCGTTAAGGTTTCGAACGCACCAAGTCTGTGACTTTGACCCTGGGCTTAGCGGGGGCCGGACGAATGTGGATTTGTCACAGAGCGGTAGAGGACCATTGCAGCAATGCTTGTGTGAAATGTGAAGCAGATCCGAGCAAGGATACAGAAATTACTAGAAATGTGGCCTGTCGGCACACGAATGCCCCCGCTGGCAGCCAAAGAAAACGAGGCATATTTGATTATAAGCCATTTACCCGAGCGTTAAGGTTTCGAACGCACAAAGTCTGTGAGCTTGACCCTGGGCAAAGCGGGTGCGGGACAGGGCGGTAGATGAGCATTGCAGCAATGTGTGTGTGAAATGTGAAGCAGATCAGAGCAAGGAAACAGAAATTACAAGCCATTTACCCGAGCGTTAAGGTTTCAAATGCACCAAGTCTGTGACCTTGACCCCGGGCTTAGCGGGGGCGGGACGAATGTGAATTTGTCACAGGATGGTAGAGGACCATTGGAGCACTGTGTGTGTGAAATGTGAAGCAGATCTAAGCAAGGAAACAGAAATTATAAGCCATTTACCCAGCGTTAAGGTTTCAAAAGCACCAAGTCTGTGACCTTGACCTTGGGCTTAGCGGGGGCGGCACGAATGTGGATTTGTCACAGGGCAGTAGAGGACCATTGGAGCAATGCGTGTGTGAAATGTGAAGCAGATCATGAGGGCAGGTTTAAACAGAAATTATAGCAGGTTTCGGGTACCCAGCGTAAGGTTTCGGTACGTACGTACGTACGTCGGTACGTACGTATCGATGTACGTACGTACGTACGTATGTACGTACGTACGTACGTACGGACGGACGCCGGTAACACTATATGCCCCCCTCACCATTCGGTGGCGGGGGCATAAAAAACTTAACCAAAAACTTTAACCAAAAAACTTAACCAATCAACCGGACACACGTACGTACGAACGTACGGTACGTACGTACGTACGCCAAAGTGCCGACTATATCGTGCTTTCCGCAAGCGGGCGCGACAAAAACTTAACCAAAATCTTTAACCAAAAAACTTAACCAAAAACTTCAAAGTAATTTGACCTTGACATTGGGCACAGGGGCCGCACGGGAGGGGGGTAGAATGAAAATATAGATGATGATAAACACTCATGTGAAGTTTCAAGGTAATGGGCAAAGCAGTTGCAGAGATATAGTATAACAAAAAAATTTAACCAAAAAACTTAACCAAAAAACTTAACCAAGAACTTTAACCAAAAAACTTAACCAAAAACTTTAACCAAAGAACTTAACCAAAAACTTTAACCAAAAAACTTAACCAAACAACTTAACCAAAAACTTTAACCGGACACACGTACGCCAAAGTGCCGACTATATCGCGCTTTCCGCAAGCGGGCGCGACAAAAATGGCACCACTTTGAGTCTGTGTGTCGAAAGAAAAAACATGACAGGGCTAAACAATCTGTGAACGAAGTGAATTGCGAGAAAACCAGTTACGACTCTGCAGATGATGATTTGGATTTCTTTGTGGACAGTGTAGAATCCGATCCTGTTAATAATGGTCAGGCATTTGTGGAGGTTGAGGTAGGCCCTACATATGTTAATATCAATTTCAAACTTGACACAGGTTCGCAAGTAAATATCTTGCCCGAGCACATGTACCACAAACTGGATCTACAGCATGTATTGCAAAAACCCACAAGCAGGCTGTCTGCGTATAATGGTGGCACATTAGAAAGCGTAGGTTACTGTAAATTGCCATGCAGACGTGCAAACAAGGATCTGTCTATTGGTTTCCATGTTGTCAGTACAGACTCACCACCCATACTAGGTCTCAATACATTCATTGACCTTCAGTTGGTCAAATTGACATACTCTGTTGAGACGAACACTGCCAATCCCTTAAACAAGGAAACCGTCTTGTCTCAATATGCAGACGTTTTCAAAGGAATAGGCACATTTTCTGGTGAATGTACTATCCAAGTCGATCCAAACGCTAAGCCTGTAGTACACCCACCATGGCGTGTACCTGTAGCACTGCGTGACCGACTCAAACAGGAGCTTGACAGAATGGAAGAGCAATCCATTATCACAAAGGTCATTGAACCTACTGAATGGGTCAATTCCATGGTCGTTGTAGAAAAAACCCAGACAGGCAAACTAAGAGTATGCCTTGACCCACATGACCTCAAAAAAGCAATCTTAAGACCACATTACCCCATGCGAACACTTGAGGAAATACTGCCGGACCTAGCAGGTTCACAGTATTACACTAAGCTAGATACACGATCAGCTTACTGGACGTGTAAACTGTCTGATGACAGCTCGATCCTCACAACGTTCAATTCCCCATATGGTTCTTATCGTTATTTACGACTACCCTATGGTCCTAAGAGCTCACAAGACATGTTTCAACGTAAACTTGATCAGTACCTTGAAGGGCTAGATGGCGTAGTTTCAATTGTTGATGTTATCGTTTATGGGAAAACACGCCAAGAACATGATCAAAATCTGCACAAAGTTCTACGTCGCATGTCGGAAAAAGGCATCAAACTTAACAAAGAAAAGTTAGATGTCGGTGTGACAGAGGTTCCATATTTTGGACACATCTTGAGTACACAAGGTCTCAAGCCAGACCCAGCAAAGGTGTCTGCAATCAAAGATATGGACCCGCCGCGCAATCGTGCGGAGCTGGAAACAATCCTGGGCATGGTTAATTATCTGTCCAAGTTCGCCCCAAATCTCGCCAAGATTACAAGCCCCTTGCGCAAATTACTCGCCAAGAATGTGCTTTTCTCATGGGACAAACCACAGGATGATGCTTTCCGAAAGGTCAAAGATCTTATCACACAGAATCCAGTCTTGTCATATGACTCGACAAAGCCAGTGACAGTCCAGACTGACGCATCTAGATCTGGATTAGGTTGTGTTCTGATACAGGAAGGCAAGCCAGTGGCTCATGCTTCCAAATCACTGACTCCCGCAGAAACCCGATACGCCATGATCGAACTCGAATTGTTCGGTATTTTATTTGGCCTGAAACGGTTTCACCAGTATGTGTACGGACGGACAGTACAAGTGGAGACAGACCACTTGCCTCTCATATCCCAGCAAACAGACGTCGGATCTAGGTCGGATCCAGGTCGCGACGTCGGCGACTCAAATCCAACGTCAGCCCGACGTCGAAACCCCGACGTCGTTGGATTACGTCGTACTGACGTTGTTTCTAGTCGTAGTTCGTCGCGACACAAACACAATGTTGGGTTGACGTCGGAATCACGACGTCGGATCAACGTCCGTTTCCGATGTCGAATAGACGTCTGGTCCAGGTCGTGATTGGTATACACTAAAAGGTGACTCACTGTCAGCAGATCTATCTCTATGTTAGCCTATAGATACGCCAATGGAAGAGCAGCTGATCTGATTTCCACACCAACTTAATTCAGTTTAACCTTTATTTGCGACATGTTTAGGCCTATGTAATTAATCATTTTATATCCTAGACGATTAATTTTGCGTATGTATTTAGGTTGGGCTGGGCGTACGTGCAATTTCGTTAACGTGCATAATTCTAGGTCAAGATTCTCGTGCGCGCTCGGAGTTGTGACAACTGACATGCTTTATTAGCGTCCGTATCAAATTCCACTGGACCTGGTTCCCGCGTTACTGCATAGCGGTAGCCACAGATACAGTAATACGCTGGAAAACAGCCGACCTGACTCATTCGGAACTATCTCGGATCTTTTCGCCAAAGCGGAGGTCTGGTTAATCCAATTGTGTTTAGGTTATCCCGCCATTTCCGTTTTCTCTTTGTGATTTTAATTTGAAATTGGGGAAAGATTGACGTAATCTTGAAGAAATTAACTTTCTTATGTAAGTATATTGATGCATGCGTGTCAGCTAACATGTTTTCAATAACATTTTTAATACCAAAATACATGACAACGCCGTGATCAGTTGATTCACGTTTCAATTTGTGAAATTATTTCGCCCCGTCTCACTTCGCACATTCCTATTCATGTGTTGTTAATATATTGTCGCTATTCACATTTACAAACTGCATGCATTATCATATAATTGTGCCTTTAATGTCTTTGTGAAACTATTCGCCTTAGATAATGGCGCATATACTCAAAGTTTATTCGAATTGTACATCACACTGTACATGTACGGAGCCACCCAGGGGACGTAGAATTATTTTTTTTGTTGTTAATTTGTTCCCACGAAATAACAATTTGTTCCCTCAATTTATCAATTCGTTCCCACGAATTAACAATTTGTTCCCTCAATTTAACAATTCGTAACAAATTGTTAATTCGTGGGAACAAATTGTTAATTCGTGGGAACGAATTGTTCATTCCCTCAAATTAACAATTCGTTCCCTCGAATTAACAATTCGTTCCCACGATATAACAATTAGTTCCCACGAATTAACAATTCGTTCCCGTGGGAACAAATTGTTATTTCGTGAGAACGAATTGTTAAATTGAGGGAATGCATTGTTATTTCGTGGGAAACAAATTAACTTATAAAAAAAAAATCTACGTCCCCTGCGGGGCTCCGTAAAAAGGAAGTATGCTGATTTATACACATATTTCTTGTTGGTGAAATCACTTTCTTACATGAGTGGCTATTTATAGAACAAATTTACAAGTTTCATAGGAAACGAGATTTGAAGCTGTAACGCTCATCGAACATGTATTCGGTAGTGGTCTACAACATATACATTAGGCCTTACAAATAAGGACTTTGGCAGTCACGGGGTGTGCAGAATGTGCAGCGGGAGAACTTTTTTTTTTTAAATATGTATAATTTGTTTGTGTTTGGGATGTTCGTGTGTGATTTTATTTCAAGTTGCCAGATGCATATTTGTGTGATTTTATTCATGCATATATGCATCTGGTAACTTGAAACAAAAATCAGACTAACATCTCAAACAAAAGGAAAATGTTATATAAAGTTACGATAACCTCTTTAGATGTGAAAAATCACAAGATTTTTTTGTCAGACATTGATTGGAATATTTAACATATTTTTCATGGTACTTGTTTTTTTTATTGATCATGTGGCCAAAATTATAGTACACTTTTATTCTCCATGACGATAAAATGCTAGACACGCAGGATTATTCAGACGCGGCGATATCTGAGAACCAAAGTATTTTTGATGGCCTAACGGTGATACTAGTGTATTATTATTATTAATTCCATTTACAACCCTGGTTATCCTACCTTGTCTTTGTACTATTCCATTTATGACAAAAGACAATTCTAGATGAATAATAGTGGCAAATGCGGCAGATCCTGATGAGACGACGAGCCGTCTCATCTGGATATACATTGTTTGCACATGTTGGCTTTATGGAGGTATACATCATGTAAGGGCTAATACAAAAAGATATGCAAACATTTGTATGCTTTCATAATTGTGTTGTTTTATGTATATTTCAGACAACGCTAAGACATACACATACGGGAGCAACACAGAAATGGAAGAGATTGAAGCCGATCGATCTTCCCAACGAGCCAATCTTATCGAACAATGAATGTTTGAAATCACGCTGGCATCCTTGGATACACTGAAACACAGTACGGCCATGGAAATACATAAAGCCCAGAACGAGATACGTACAATTCACGCATTCGTAGATCCGACGCGGACTCGGAACCCGAGGTGGAAGTGGACGATACGTTTATGGTTGACCATCGATGCACCAGTGGGGGCATTCGTATCCGTGGACACAGTTCCAGTTCTCCATGAAAAGATTACTTGACATGTCATTAGAATTGTCTCGTGAGACAATTCTAATGAAATGCCTAGGTATGTTTTTATCACGAAATGATCGAATATTCAGCAATTTCCACCCGCATGATTGTCGTCTGCAGCAGGATAAGGGTTAAAGTGAACTAAGTCCCTGCTATATGATTCCATAGAGTAACGAATCGCACCATAAATTTATTGCAAAAATATATGTGAAAGTATAATAAAATACATTTGCCAGCCAAAATATGTGTTTATTACTGACCAGGTACCAAACCAGGATATTGATTAGTTGATCCAGAGTGAAACTGCAGATCAAGTAATCAATGCAAAATAAAGTTTTCTAGACGATAAAACCCGACATTGAATAAAGGTCGTTTTCTGACGCCGGATAGACGTTGGATTATATTTGAAAATGAAAGTGTTTTAGACGTCGGCATCTGACGTTCGACGTCGGATTCTGACGTCTAAAAAACTTTCATTTTCGAACATGATCCGACGTCTATCCGACGTCTATCCGACATCGGAAACCGACGTCAGTCCGACGTCTATCTGACGTCGTGTGCTCACTGGGATCTATTATGGGAAAACTTCTCCATTCATGTCCTCCCAGATTACAGCGAATATTACTGCAGCTTAAGCAATATGATCTGTCAGTGAAACATGTTCCTGGCAAAAACATACCAGTTGCTGATAAGCTATCTCGCAAGTCAGTACCAGACACATACCCCAACCTTATTAAAGGTATGAATTCACAGGTACATGCCGTATTGGCGAACTTACCTGTCAGTAACCGCAAGTTGCAAGAAATTGCAAACTTGACAGAGCAAGACACAAAATTGATTTTGCTCAAAGAAACAATTCTAAAGGGATGGCCCAATTGCAGAAAGCAAAGTCCACCGGAAATAGTGGAGTATTGGAATTACAGAGAAGAACTGACTATAGCAGATTCTCTTATCCTGAAAGGATCCAAACTCATAATTCCTACTGCACTGAGATCCAAGATGTTGCAAGCTGTGCACATTGGCCATCTAGGCATTCAGAGCCTGAGATATCATGTTCTGGCCGAACATATCAGCTGATATCACCAAAATGGTAGAAAGCTGTTCAATTTGCCTTGAACATAGAAACTGAAATGCCAAAGAGCCTCAGCTATCACATGTTGTACCAGACCACCCATGGCAAACTGTTGCTACGGACATTTTCACGTGGAATGACAAGGACTTTCTGGTAACTGTCGACTATTACAGTCATTACTTCGAAGTACAACAGTTACACAGCATGAAATCCAAAACTGTCATTGCCTAGTTGAAAAGTGTGTACAGCAGGCATGGTGTACCAATTACACTTGTGTCAGATGGAGGTCCACAATTTACATCCCAGGAATTTGCTGACTTTGCAAAAGAATGGGATTTCCATCATGCCACTTCCAGTCCCAGGTATCCCAGGTCAAATGGCTTAGCTGAACGAACGGTGGGCATTGTGAAACACATTTTCACAAAAGCCAAAGCTGCAGGTACAGACCCATATTTGGGCATACTGGAATATCGAAACACCCCCATAACTGGTTTGGAATGGTCACCAGGTCAGTTATTGATGGGACGGTGGCTTCGCTCCAGTTTACCGACCACCTGTGAGCAGTTATTGCCAAAAACACCGGATACTGTTTCTGTTGACGACAAAATCACATCCAGTCACAAACAGAGCAAGAAACACCATGATAAGAATGACATAGCTTTAAAACAGCTAAACACTGGCGACGCTGTTAGAGTTCAGAAAGACGACACACTCTGGAAACCAGAGGTTGTAGTCCAGAAAGAAAATGCCAGATCCTACATTGTTCTAACTGCAGATGGCGCAAACTATCGCTGTAACAGACGCTTTCTAATGAAAACAAGGGAGAATCCCATTATGCCACAGATAGTTGATTGTGAGTTAATTTTTTAAAAACAAAATGACATTCCAGGCAAACCACAAGCTCCACAAATCTGTCAAAGCCCTTGTAAGGAAACAAATCCTATAGATTCACCTAGTCCACAGGGAAATGCCAAGTTACCAACTGCAGGTATGTGACTGGGCAGTGGTCGTATTGTATAGATAAGAACGCATACTAGATGGCCACAGCGTGCATGTTGCGCCTTGGGGCGAGGCATGGACACTAAAAAAAGAGATATAGTAGATGGAAAAACTTTAACCAAAAAACGTTAACTGGACACACGTACGTACGTACGTACGCCAAAGTATCGACTGTATCGCCGCGACAAAAACTTTAACAAAAAATTTCAAAGTAATTAAACCTTGACATTGGGCACAGGGGCACCACGAGAGGGGGTTAGAATGAAAATATAGATGATGATAAACACCCATGTGAAGTTTCAAGGTAATGGGCAAAGCAGTTGCAGAGATATAGTATAACCAAAAACTTTAACCAAAAAACTTAACCAAAAAACTGAACCAAAAACTTTAACCAAAAAACTTAACCAAAAACTTCAAAGTAATTTGACCTTGACATTGGGCACAGGGGCCGCACGGAAGGGGGGTAGAATGAAAATATAGATGATGATAAACACCCATGTGAAGTTTCAAGGTAATGGGCATCATGCCATCTACTGCATCATGCCATGTAGTTGTCTACCCTGCTGTATTTGATACCTATATATAGTGCTGCTATGCTGCTAATTACTACTTTCACATACGCTCTCTCTCAGTGAACAGTCACATATATGTTTATGTATAATAAAGTGTATAATTAGAATACCAAGTCATTCTTCATTGCATACATACCAAATACATAACATTACAAAAGTCATATAGAATGCAGGAACATACCAAAAACACAGAATCGGGACTTTCCGTTCACTGATTGATAGCCGGATGTACATGTACAAACAATCGCTATGTTGTTAGACATTATGGAATACTGAGACTAATTTATTCCACAAGTCTCTAACAAGATGGGTATTTTTCATGATGACGATATTTGTGTGTACATATCTCCAATATAAACTCAGCTGTCTCCTGCAAATGTAAATATTTTTATGCAAAACGTCTCATCTAAATGTATCACTATCATAAACATCTACATTCATTTAATATTAATTATATGCACAACAGTAATATTCTCCAATATAACTTCCAATACTAGTAATTACTTCCATAATTTCGAGTCAATCAGGAGTCATTCTAACACCCCTTCAAATATTATTTCTCCATAGAATTGGCCATTAGTCATTTTCAGACAATTGTCCTTTTCACAAGTTCTTTACAGACAAATGCCCTTTTCAGAAATAAATGTTTTTTAGAATAATGAACAAGATCTTTTTTTTGTTTTCACAAGAAAAAAAGTCTTTTCATGTTTCTAACAGTCCTTTTCTAGATATTGCTCTTTTTCAGTAAGTCCTACGTACAGTCCTCGTTCAGGTTCATATGTATAGCCTTACATCCTTTTGAGACATCCTTATTGTATTGTCTACTGGTATTGTTGTCCTACTGGTATGGTATTGTTGTCCTACTGTATTGTTTGTCCTACTGGTAATGTTGTCCTACTGGTATTGTTCCTACTGGTATTGTGTCTATGGTATTGTTGTCTGGTATTGTTGTCCCTACTGTTGTCCCTACCCTTGTATGGTTGTTCCACTGGTATTGTTGCCTGGTAGGTTTGTTGTCCTATGGTAATGGTTGTCATGTAGGTGTTGTCCTACTGGTATTGCTTGTCTAACCTGTGGTATTGTTGCTTACCTGGTTAAATTGTGTCTACCTGGTATTGTTGTCTGGTATTGTTGCCTACTGGTAATTGTTGTGCTTGGTATGTTGAACTATGGTGGTATGTTGTTCCTACTGGTATTGTTGTCCTACCTGGTAATGTTGTCCTCTGGTATTGTTGTCTGGTATTGTTGTCCTACTGGTATTGTTGTCCTACTCGTATTGTTGTCTGGTAATTGTGGTCCTGGTATTGTTGTTTCCTGGTATGTTGTTGCATACTGGTATGTTGTCCTGGTATTGTTGTCTGGTAATTGATATTGTCCTACTGGTATTGTTGTCCTACTTGTATATGTTGTCTACTTGTATTGTTGTTCCTACTGGTATTGTTTGTACTTGTTGTCCTACTTGGTATTGTTGTCCTGGTATTGTTGTCCTGGTATTGTTGTCCGTAAGCCTGGTATTGTTTACTACTGGTTATTGTTGTGGTATTGTTGTCCTACTGGATTGTTGTCTGGTAATTGTTGTCTGGTATTGTGTCCTCTGGTATTGTTGTCTGGTATGGTTGTTGTCCTACTGGTATTGTTGTCCTGCCTACCTGGTAATTGTTGTCCTTGGTATTGTCCTATGGTAATGTTGTCCACTGGTATGTTGTCCTACTTGTGTCCTAACTGTTGTGTCCTGGTATTGTTGTCCTAACTGGAATGACCTGGTTGTCCTACTGGTAATGTCCTACTGGTATTGCTGTACTACTGGTATGGTAGTTGTCCTACTGGTATTGTTGTCCTACTGGTAATGTTGTCCTTGTATTGTTGTCCTACTGGTATTGTTGTCCTACTGGTATTGTTCCTACTGGTATTGTTGTCCTACTGGTATTGTATTGTTGTCCTGGTATTGTTGTCCTACTGGTAATGTTGTCCTACTGGTATTGTTGTCCTGGTATTGTTGTCCTACTGGTAATGTTGTCCTACTGGTATTGTTGTCCTACTGGTATTGTTGTCCTACTTGTAATGTTGTCCTACTGGTATTGTTGTCCTGGTATTGTTGTCCTACTGGTAATGTTGTCCTACTGGTAATGTTGTCCTGGTATTGTTGTCCTACTGGTATTGTTGTCCTGATATTGTTGTCCTACTGGTAATGTTGTCCTGGTATTGTTGTCCTACTGGTAATGTTGTCCTGGTATTGTTGTCCTACTGGTATTGTTGTCCTACTGGTATTGTTGTCCTGGTATTGTTGTCCTACTGGTAATGTTGTCCTGGTATTGTTGTCCTACTGGTAATGTTGTCCTACTGGTATGGTATTGTTGTCCTACTGATATTGTTGTCCTACTGGTAATGTTGTCCTACTGGTATTGTTGTCCTACTGGTATTGTTCCTACTGGTATTGTTGTCCTGGTATTGTTGTCCTGGTATTGTTGTCCTACTGGTAATGTTGTCCTACTGGTATGGTTGTCCTGGTATTGTTGTCCTACTGGTAATGTTGTCCTACTGGTATTGTTGTCCTACTGGTATTGTTGTCCTACTTGTAATGTTGTCCTACTGGCATTGTTGTCCTGGTATTGTTGTCCTACTGGTAATGTTGTCCTACTGGTAATGTTGTCCTGGTATTGTTGTCTTACTGGTATTGTTGTCCTACTGGTAGTGTTGTCCTACTGGTAATGTTGTCCTACTGGTAATGTTGTCCTACTGGTATTGGTATTGTTCCTACTGGTAATGTTGTCCTACTGGTAATGTTGTCCTACTGGTATTGTTGTCCTACTTGTAATGTTGTCCTACTGGTATTGTTGTCTGGTATTGTTGTCCTACTGGTAATGTTGTCCTACTGGTAATGTTGTCCTGGTATTGTTGTCCTACTGGTATTGTTGTCCTGGTATTGTTGGTATTGTTGTCCTACTGGTGATGTTGTCCTACTGGTATTGTTGTCCTGGTATTGTCGTCCACTGGTAATGTTGTCCTACTGGTATGTATTGTTGTCCTACTGGTATTGTTGTCCTACTGGTATTGTTGTCCTACTGGTAATGTTGTCCTACTGGTAATGTTGTCCTACTGGTATTGTTGTCCTACTGGTAATGTTGTCCTACTGGTATTGTTGTCCTATTGGTAATGTTGTCCTACTGGTATTGTTGTCCTACTGGTAATGTTGTCCTACTGGTATTGTTGTCCTGGTATTGTCGTCCTACTGGTATGTTGTCCTACTGGTATTGTAGTCCTACTGGTAATGTTGTCCTACTGGTATTGTTGTCATACTGGTAATGTTGTCCTACTGGTATTGTTGTCCTACTGGTAATGTTGTCCTACTGGTATTGTTGTCCTACTGGTATTGTTCCTACTGGTATTGTTGTCCTACTGGTAATGTTGTCCTACTGGTATTGTTGTCCTACTGGTATTGTTGTTGTCCTACTGGTATTGTTGTCCTACTGGTATTGTTGTCCTACTGGTATTGTTGTCCTACTGGTAATGTTGTCCTACTGGTATTGTTGTCCTACTGGTATTGTTGTCCTGGTATTGTTGTCCTACTGGTAAGTTGTCCTAACTGGTATTGTTTGTCCTACTGGTATTGTTGTCCTACTACTGGTATGTTGTCCTACTGGTATTGTTGTCCTACTGGTATCGTTGTCCTATTGTTGTCATCTATACTTGTATTGTTGTACTGGTAATGCGTGGCCACTTGGGCACTTCCGCTAAAGGAAAAACATGAAAATAATACACAAAACCTTTCACGACGTCCTAATTCGAAAAATTCCTTTTCAGAAAAAAATCCTTTTCGTATTCTAGTCACACCGGTAATGTGCATGACCAGTAGCCTATTTCACCAACAGTGCAGAGCATACTTTTGTAGCAAACTATACTTTGAGGGAGAAATTTTCAATCTTAGGATAAATTTATTATTTTTTATTATACTGAATTTATCATTTTGGCTGTGATAATGTAATAAATTCAGTATAATAATTCTGCATAGTTTTAATCATCAAATTTATGCAGTCGTTATTTCTATATGAAATAATGCATTTCAGGAAAAATAAATGATTACTCCCTCAAAGTATGCTTCGCTAGATAAGTATACTTTGCAATTTTGATGAAATTGGCTACTGGATAACTTCCGCTAATGTAAAAAGTGAAAATAGTAGACGAATAGTCGAATACAGGCGGCCTTTGGCTGCCACTGAATTCCGTCTAATAAGACGATAGTCTTACAATCACTGTCTTAGTTGCCTTGTGACAGGCTCCTTTCATCAAAACACCTTTCTTTTAGTGGAGAAATCCCATCACCCACCCTCCTGAGTCAAATAACGTTGTGAGATACAGCCATATACATGTAAGGTCTCACAGTGCACAGCCTGGGGTAAAAAGAGGGTGGACGATTTGCTATATACTTCAGTAACGACCCGGCAATTTACACCAGTGTGTCTAGAAAAATAGGTTTATGAATATTTCTTGACTTTGGGAGGTTTGACTAGGTGTATTTTTTTGAGTATTTCATAATTTTACGAAACTGAATGTTAGTTCCGGTTGATTTTGACATCTTGGAAAATGGCGCATGCTATGCTGTCTCGCCGTTATGGTTTTGCGTCAGAATTTAAAGGTACATGCCCACCCATAGGCACAAACTGTTCTTTATAGGAATTAAATAAGTGTATAATTGTGTCACTATTTCACCAGTTCTAAAAATTACCAGAATAAATAATGTTCATTAACATGTTATTGTGACAGTTAAGGAAACACGGTTATTGCCCCTGGTATCAATGTGGAAATTTACGTCTGATATAAAATGTATAATAATGACAATCAATACGTGGGGTAATGGTGAATGGATTTGTAGCAAAAATTTGAGGTGGTTATGACCCCGCTTTGGTGTGGTTTTACAAATGATAGAACAAGTCATAACAAAACCTCTTGCCTCATATTTTCATGAAAACCATTCTAACAAATTCAATCATGTTGACATTTCTGGCCAAAAATAGGTTGGTGGAGTAACTTTGTAAAAAATTAAATATACAGTAGCGTAACCATTTGTCGGGATTACCCCCGCGTTGGGAATTTTCGTAAACCACATTTGTCTCTAATCACGGAAACTTTCACGGTCAGTTTCCCGGAATTTTTTTGTAGAAGACACCTATCTGTCAAATTGAGAAAAATATTCCACATCGCCCTTGGTCATGTAAGGTTTTAATCAAAATTGTTAGAATACCTTCAAAATTTTGTATTTCAGCTATTCCAACTTTTGTCCATTCATAAACATCATTATTGACACAGATTTACAAAGCATGGTTCTGTCAGTCTGCGTCACTGGATTCTTTAGCCATTTGGAGAAGTCAATGTCATGTAAACACAGACTGGTAGCTGTCAAATTACCAGAATAGAGCTTCTCATTATACTGGGGGGTCTTATATGAAAAACAATAAAAAACTAACACAGAATTATATTTGATTACACAGATGTAGATATAAACTCTGTGTTTTTAATAGAATGTATTGTTCACTTGATAATAAAAATGCTCAGAATAATAGTCTACAGTTTGTAGATTGTTATTATCTTGTTGTTGGTATAAATCCTGCCTATTGTGTGCAATTTAATGAACATGGTAAAACAGCATGTACCACAAATGAAAATTAAACGTGATCTGAAAGCATCTTGCATTATCATTGTTAGCCTTGTATTTATGACTGGCAAAGGAAATGGTGGAAAATTGTTTACTGTACACTCCTCTGATAATTTAGATAATCATTTTTTACTCTGATCCGATGGTGCGCCACACTACAGGATGAGAATAATCCAACAACAAAAATCCAGAGTCTAAGGTCACAGTCTATTTTCTACAAGCGCCTGGATGATACGTTAACAAAATGGACGACATGGAAACAAGCAGGACTTTTAGATAAATCTGGTTTTACAGCACTTTTACGATAGGTTTATTGTTTTAAAAAGTTTTGAATAATTGTTTTTGTATGCTTATAGCTCTAGTAACTGGCCAACGAAGGCTTATTATCCAGAACCTAGGTATATCCATTGTACACATGTGTTACTGTATTTTTATTGTGGCGCGCGATTTGTACTTCATTTGTGAGTATTTTTCAATATTTGTCGCAACTGATTGCAAGATAAATATTTCTCCTGGTTGACTCTGGCGGCCATCTTGGACTACTAAGGACCATTGCTCTCAAACAACATTGGAATTCCTTCCAATCAGTTAGGAAACACTGAGTTAGTTGAAAATGACACCTCATTTAACCTTTCGACCAAAATGTGTTTCGAATTAAGATCATGATCAAATTTTGTATGGTTGCTATGGCAGCCATCTTGATTTTTAATATTTAGGCAAAAGCAAACTGTTTTTTGATAATGATAGTCAATACAACATACATAATAACAACATAATAATAATTGTAATATTATTTTACAATGATATAATTCCAGCACAAAAATATTTACACAATTCCCTAACATTTGATTGGCCCGTAGCAAGTCTCTGTCCAAAATTTATATCCCAGTAAACTCCCATGCCAAACTACTTTCCACAACCGTGAGGCGCAGTTAAAATAATTCTTAAGAAAACGGAAAATAAACACATTTTCTTGATGAATTTATTTCAAATGCTGGAATTATAAGGAATGAATGGCCTTTCTGTTGAATTTATCGGGGATATAAACTTGGAAAAGTCGCGGGAATACTGGACGAGGCCTTCCGGCCTTCGTCCAGTATTCCCGCGACTTTTCCAAGTTTATACCCCGATAAATTCCACAAAAAGGCCATTCATTCCTATAATATTGAAATAATATGGGCATTTATCAGTTACTGAAATTAACATTCAAAGTCGCTCAACTAGTAAATACACGTAGAAATAGTAATATGAAGTGATTACAAAGAGCGTGAACAGATAATATGACAGATTTATAACATGTTTATTGCTGGTATTAAAACTATTGTCCTCTGTGGAGATTTTCAACTACATGCAAAAATAGTCAATGGCATCTTCTCACTGAAACATATTCGATATCTCCAAGTGTTCTGCTATACGGAGTGTGAAGTCATGTGATAAACACAACTCAAACTTATTTTCATTTGATACAAGATTTATGAAACTCGTCAGCCAGATGCTCGGTGCATAAATTATGCGAGGCTCGTTTCATAAATGCTCACAGGGCTCCAGATAAGGAATTAGTAATTGAGTATTGTTACTCCATCATTTCTGAAGCAATTGGGAATTTCAAAATTTTAATTGGGTAAAATTAAATCACACTACTGTTTACACATCACCAGACAGCAATTATTGAATAGTTTGTTTCAAAATGAAAACATATCTTGGCATTTCATTAGAATTGTCTCCTTGTAGTCTGTAGTGCTGAAAGGGCAGCAAGACAATATGTTACATCTAATCACAGTCATTCTGCGAGTTTCAGCATTCTTCGGTAGTACTATACATGAACAGCAAGGATTCTCACTCTGGTCGGACACAACTTTGTATCATAACAAGTTCCAGAGCTCCAGATAAGCTTTGTGTCTAAAGCATACTATACTCCCTGATTTCAAAACCATTGCATACTTTATTTTTACAAATGGATTAATTTTCTTCATTACTAAATAGGGAACAAATGATAAAAAATATAACAAATTTTAAACATTCACCGTTTGCTTTTTGCAGCTGAACTAAGTGAATTTTCAACTATAGACCTGATTTGCACTATTCAATTTGAAAATAAATGCATATTTTCACATTGCTGTGCGTATTTTGTACTCCCCCTTTTGATAATCAATGCGTATTCAGCTAAAATAATTGCGTAAAATACGCAAATACGCACCTTATCTGGATTTTATTAACCTAACGTAAATATTTTGGAGGAAAGTGCATATGTTCATTTGAGAAGTATTTTATCTTGCAGGGCTCCAGATAAGGAATTAGTAATTGAGTATTGTCACTCCATCATTTCTGAAGCAATTGGGTATTTCAAAATTTAAATTGGGATTTAAATTGGGTAAATGTTTGTTTGTTTATTGGTGTTTAACGGCCTATCAACAGCTAAGGTCATGTAAGGCCGGGCAAACAGGTTCAATCCTGTTTTAACCTGCTGCATTGGGGGGAAAATTCCAAAATCAGAACTGAATATTTACATCGAGAAACAATATAGTCAGCCCTGAAATTAGAATAACCTGACCTGGTGGCAAAATTGGGTAAAATTAAATCACACTGTATACACATCAACAGACAGCAATTGTTGAATACTTTGTTTCAAAATGAAAAAATGTCTTGGCATTTCATTAGAATTGTCTCCTTGGAGACAATTCTAATGAAATACCAAGATGTTTTTTCATGGAAATAAGAAGAAACAAGAAATGCGTCTGTCGAACACGGATGCCACCTGCAGCATATTTGAGAAACTGTGACAAAGTGGTTAACCAAAAAGTGTGACGGACGGACAGACGGACAGACGGACGTATGGACAGACGGACGGACGCACGGACAGATAGGCGGATGGTCCAAACACTATATGCCACCCGTTTCTTCGAAACCCGGTGGCATAAAAAGCTATATTTGTGGTCTGTTTATTGTTTTCTGCAGCATGATAAAGGTACCACAATCTTTTATTGCTTTTTGATACTCACTACTTCTGATTTCAATTGGGTTTTTGGAAATTTTAATTGGGTATTTAAGCAAATATGCAGCTTATCTGGAGCACTGATCTTGCTGAAATAGCATAGTTAGAACATAATTATGCAAAGAATATTGATTTATAGCTAGTATACCTAGGTTGGACACAATCTCCTATCAGAACAAATGCCCAAAATGTCAATATTGTGGTGGCAAGTTTACATGTTCAATGGAGAATTATCATTAGCCTGCTAAATGTATAGAATTTTACACCATTTTATGCATGATATTTTGTTGAAATACAAGCTCGTGTCCGACCAGAAGCTAGACACCTTACTATAAATAACAGCAAATGGCATTATGTTAATCTCACGGGAAGGAATAATTGTAATTTATACAGTATTACTACATCGTTAATAAATAGCAGTACCGACAAGAGCAGGAGCACGCCGAATGCCTGTGGTCCTTATCACGGACTGGCCGCATGCATGATGATAGTATCATGTAATATACTGTTTTGGACATGTAGAAAACAAAAACATTTGTCGTATTGTATAATCAATGTACAGTCGAGCACCAGTATCTCGAAGTCAAAGGGAGATCACCCATATAGTCGAGATAGGACTAGGTTCGAGATAGCGATGAAATGACATGGTCGAATATTTTCGCGAAAAATATGAAATCATGTTACCCATTATACCACGAGTAAACAATCACCAATTAACTAATGACCAAAGGTAGTAAGCTAATCAACATTACCAGGTGGCGTAATGACTCAGTGAATTGCTTAAATGACCAGCGTGATATGCTTAATGAATCGTGTCAAACACTCAAATATATCCAGGTGGACCCATTAAGCAAACAACCTGAGGTAGGTGTGAATTTATTTTGTTTTGTTTGATATGTTTTGAAAATTAGTGTCAACCAAATTGATCTTGGCAGCCAGGCACTAAGGCGATTTATCCAAGTGTTCATGTGATTGAGATAGCGAAAAGATTTTTAACATATTTTTATACAGAGGGGACAGAATGCACAGTCGAGATAGAGAACATATACGAGATAGGGCATGGTCGAGGAAATTTATATTAAACAAATAAGGATATAATTCGGGACTTAAGTGAATCATCGAGATAGGGGATATCATCGAATAACTGATATTCAATATACTGGTGCTCGACTGTATTTATTTAAATATGACTATATTACTATATGACTATACAATGACTACATATATTTTTGTTTTAGTCAATTTATTTAAATAAATACTTTGACCACAGCTCCAGATAAGCTGCGTATTTGCTTAAATACCAAATTAAAATTGCCAAAAACCCAATTGAAATCAGAAGTAGCAGTATCAAAAAGCAATAACAATTTTGTGGTACCTTTATCATGCTGCAGAAAACAATAAACAGACCAAAAATATAACATATTTTTCTTATTTTCCATGAAAACACATCTTGGTATTTCATTAGAATTGTCTCCAAGGAGAATGCCATGCCAATACATGTTTTCATTTCGAAGCAAAATATTCAATCATTGCTTCTGTTGATGTGTAAACAGTAGTGTGATTTTATTTTACCCAATACAATTATTTAAATACCCAATTGCTTCAGAAATGATGGAGGGAAAATACTCAATTACTAATTCCTTATCTGGAGCCCCGACATTGACTATACAATGACTACAGCTGTTTTTGTTTTCTACATGTCTAAAACAGTATATTACACCATCCTATCAACATGCCGAGCACCTGTTGTCAGTATTACCTTGGCGTCAAGGTGTTTGTCAATGAGAACATTGTCTGCCTTCAGGTCCAAGTGCAGTATGGGAGGGTGGTGCCCATGCAGATAGTCCATCGCATCGATCACCTGGCTGCTCACCCGCACCAGTAGGGCCGTGTCCACTGGAGGCAATCACAACAAGGGGGCATTATCATCAACGGCATTGACATAGTCATTACAATATATAATTACAACTAAATTGAGCATATAAGTGATTGAGTGACATTTTGAAGGTCAAGGTCGTGTTAATGGTGGCACAAGTGTGTAACAAATGCTCAGGTGATTCAAGTGTCCATGTATTCAAGCAATCCTTCATGTAATATTGAAAATAGTACATGCTGAAGAAACTGTTGCAGACTTTTTGAAATAACAAAATGGCTGTTTAAGCGACATTTTGAAGCTCAAGGTCATGTTAATGGTGGCGCGACTTTGTGACACATGTTCAGGTGATTCAAGTGTCCAAGTATTGAAGCAA
Organism: Conchocele bisecta; assembly: GCA_029237695.1. Lineage (NCBI taxonomy): Eukaryota > Metazoa > Mollusca > Bivalvia > Lucinida > Thyasiridae > Conchocele > Conchocele bisecta. Next base: position 91,561,455 of record CM055265.1, on the reverse strand, counting down.
TCCTTCGCGTAATATTGAAGATATTACATCTTGAAGAAACTCTTACAAACTTTTTGACGTAGATGTACACAGACCAATGGGCGGAACCTCACAAGCAACGCAATATTCCCCCATGCTATCACATAGGGGGCATAAAAAAGAAACCTTTAAATTAACACAAATTTCAAAGTCATTTGTGAAAGTCTTACAAACTTTTTGACAGAAGAAACTGGCTAAGTGTTTCAGCACCATTTTAAAGGTCAAGGTCATGTCATTGGTGGTGCGATTGCATCACACATGTTCAGGTGAATGAACTGTCCAAATATAAACAATCCTTCAAGTAATACTGAAGATATTGCATGATGGAAAAACTCTATCAACTTTTCGATGAAAGAAAATGGCTACTAAATATTTCAGCACCATTTTGAAGATCACAAAGGTCAAGGTGGTGCGAGTGAATCACACATGTTCAGGTGAACGAACTGTCCAAATATTAAAACAATCATTCAAGCAATATTGAAGATATTACATGATGGAGAAACTCTTACAAACTTTTCAGCACCATTTCAAAGGTCACAAAGATCAAGGTCATGTCATTGGTGGTGCGAGTGTGTCACACATGTTCAGGTGAATGATCTGTCCAAATATTAAAGCAATCGTTTAAGCAATGTTGAAGATTTTACATGATGGAGAAACGCTTACAAACTTATCAATGTAAGAAAATGGCTAAGTGTTTCAGCACCATTTCTAAGGTCATAAAGGTCATGTCATTGGTGGTGCGAGTGTGTCCCACATGTTCAGGTGAATGAACTGTACAAATATTAAAACAATCCTTCAAGTATTATTGAACCTATTACATGGTGGAAAAACACTAAGAAACTTTTTGACGTAAATGTACACGGACGGATGAACGGATGTATGGACGGACATACGGAATCTCAAGAGCAAAGCAATATGCCCCCCTTGCTATTGCATAGGGGCCATAATTTATGACTTATTTATACAAGGACTGTAAATGTTTTTGTTTTTTCTACATGTCTAAAATAGTATATTAGACCATTCTATGTTTTTGTTCAGACCATCCTACCACCATGCCGACTGCCTGTGCCCCAGTCCTGAAATGAATAGAAATTTTACGAATTATTCACCTTTAAATTTCTTGACAAAGTTGGTCGAACTGCCGAATGTCATATACTCGAGGACGAGGGAATAGTTTCCCGGTTCCATGATCACGCCAACCAAGTTCACGATGTTCGGATGAGCTGCAGTCTGCTTCAGTCTCTGGGATTCCTTCAATAGGTCCTCCCGAGTACTAGAAATAAGATTAATAATAAGAAAAATGTGGATTATGAGTTTTGCGATCAGTGTAGATCCTGATCAGACTGTGCATCCGCAGTCTGATCAGGATCTGCGCTGTTCGCCATTCGATCAATATAACACCCGTCGTGCTTCTAACAAGAAATATAGATCGTTTAGATGTGGCTGTGACTGGAAAAATGTGGGTTACGAGTTTTGCGATCAGTGCAGATCCTGATCAGACTGTGCATCCTGTGATCAGGATATGCGCTGTTCGGCATTCGATCAATATAACACCCGTCGTGCTTGCAACAAGAAATATAGATCGTTATCAGGCTACAAGGGTGTGCTATTTCAGCAGGAGTTAAACTGGTCACAAATGCCATAAGCCCCATCAGTCACAGACAAGCTTGTTTTCTACATGTTTTCCACATCCCAGGTTGCAATATAGGGCGACATATTTCTTCCTCTATTCTTCAGATATGTCATTTTTCGGGGGGGAAACAATGATTCATTTATCATTACCCGAAGTGTTAATTTACTTCATTATATTTTTACCAAACGTGAATTGCCACTCATGATATCAGGGGCGATAACTCTGCTTCCTTGAAAGAAAGGTTAACGGAAACAACTATTTTTTTCCTCTATTTATTTATTGAGGTGCAATGATCACACTTTATAATATGGGGAGAATGGAAACAATTTATTTGTTTTGAGAAATGGGGTTGATGGATTTTGTGACCAGTGTAGATCCAGATCAGACTGTGCACACAGTCTGGTCAGGATCTGCACTGTTCGCAATTCCATGAATGTCACACCAGTCATGCTTGTAACACGCAATATACCTGTAGATCGTATCAGGCTACAGGAGTCTACATGTACAATTTGGTTTGGTTTAACCCTTACAATGCTGAATTAATTTGTGTCGTCTGCTGAATATTTTTTATTTTTCCATTTTTCTCATCAAAAACTTGGTTTGGCAGCACTTTAGAATCATTTCCAATGGAAATAATTCTAAAATGCTGCCAAACCATGTTTTTACTGAGAGAAAAGACAAAATATGAATTATCAGCAGACGACTATTTTCGGTTCCTGCATTCTAAGGCTTAAACATATTTTATTTGTGTATTATTTACAAGTAAGGCATCAATCGTAGTATATACAGAATTATACAAATGGGATTGGATTGAAAGAAAGCTTATATAAATCCTGTCCCTACAATTTGATTAGCAGCTACACTGGCCACAAATCCTATTAGCCCCATTTCTCCAGTCACAGCCACATATAATAATCAAAACTACACAATTACTGAATGTAGCCAATTCAACACAACTTGGGTGGGTTGTGAGCATGGTCGACAGGCCATTAAACACTATTAAATAATAAATAAAATAAAATCAACATGACTTGGGCCTGTGATTATACAGTTGCACAGCAAAGCCTCCATGACCAATCACACTTTGCCCACTGACAGTTCCAAGTTGATAACCTTTCTCTCACTTTTACTTTACTTGTATCATATAAAATTTACAATATTTTTCATAAATTATGTCAAAAGTTGACAAAATTTCAGAATACATGTGGGATTATATACTATTGACGCCATTTACGGAAAATATTGTAAATTTTGTAAACGTATTTCATGAAATTACGCAGATGTCCGAAGGTACAAAATCCCACGATGTGTCTTATATATATATGTGTACATGTATATAAGTCTATGTACCAACTAAACTGCCTATTTTGATACTGAGATTGGTGTACATTTTAAACAAGAGCTGTAGGAGAACAGCATAGCTCTACTACAGGGTTGTCGATGTACACATAGCTTGACAAAGAAGGTGGCTGCGGCCTGCATAAAAACCTTAACCAAGGTCGACTAAAAACATTAACCAAGGGAAACTAGAAATGTGGCCTGTCGGCACACGAATACCCCCACTGGCAGCCAAAGAAAACGAGGCATTTTTGATTATAAGCCATTTAGCCGAGCGTTAAGGTTTCAAACGCATCAAGTCTGTGACCTTGACCCTGGGCATAGTGTGATAATCCATGCATCGGTGTAGAAGATATAGACGGAAGGAATTTCAATAGGTTTGACCTTGACCTTCAACTATGACCTTGACCTTGGACGTAGGTGCGTGGTTATTGATCGAGACACACCTTCTCATCCTGAGAAACATTTGTGCCAAGGCATTTGATAATCCATGCATCGGTGTAGAAGATATAGAGCGGAAGGGAATTTCAATAGGTTTGACCTTTGACCTTCAACTGCGACCTTGACCTTGGACGTAGGTGCGTGGTTATTGATTGCGACACACCTTCTCATCATGAGAAACATTTGTGCCAAGCCATTTGATAATCCATGCATCGGTGTAGAAGATATAGAGCGGAAGGGAATTTCAATAGGTTTGACCTTTGACCTTCAACTGTGACCTTGGACGTAGGTGCGTGGTTAGCAATTTGATAATCCATGCATCAGTGTAGAAGATACAGAGCAGAAGGGAATTTCAATAGGTTTGACCTTTGACCTTCAACTGTGACCTTGACCTTGGACGTAGGTGCGTGGTTATTGATCGCGACACACCTTCTCATCATGAGAAACATTTGTGTAAGCCATTGATAATCCATGCATCGGTGTAAGACATAGAGCGGGAAGAGAATTTCAATAGGTTTGACCTTTGACCTTCAACAGTGACCTTGACCTCAGACGTAGGTGCGTGGTTATTGATCGCGACACACCTTCTCATCGTGAGAAACATTTGTGCCAAGCCATTTGGGAATTTCAATATTTTTGACCTTTGACCTTCAACTGTGACCTTGGATGTGTGTCGTGGTTATTGATCGCGACACACCTTCTCATCCTGAGAAACATTTGTGCCAAGGCATTTGATAATCCATGCATCGGTGTAGAAGATATAGAGCGGAAGGGAATTTCAATAGGTTTGACCTTTGACCTTCAACTGTGACCTTGACCTTGGACGTAGGTGCGTGGTTATTGATTGTGACACACCTTCTCATCATGAGAAACATTTGTGCCAAGCCATTTGATAATCCATGCATCGGTGTAGAAGATATAGAGCGGAAGGGAATTTCAATAGGTTTGACCTTTGACCTTCAACTGTGACCTTTGACGTAGGTGCGTGGTTAGCAACTTGATAATCCATGCATCGGTGTAGAAGATATAGAGCAGAAGGGAATTTCAATAGGTTTGACCTTTGACCTTCAACTGTGACCTTGACCATGGACGTAGGTGCGTGGTTATTGATCGCGACACTCCTTCTCATCATGAGAAACATTTGTGCCAAGCCATTTGATAATCCATGCATCGGTGTAGAAGATATAGAGCGGAAGAGAATTTCAATAGGTTTGACCTTTGACCTTCAACAGTGACCTTGACCTTGGACGTAGGTGCGTGGTTTTCCAAGTATGGTTGCTGTAGGCCCAGGAGTATTCCATATACAAGCTGGAGTAAAAACCGTAACCAAGGGGAGATAACTAAGTAATCCAAGGATAAAAGTAGGTCAAGGTCAAATATAGGTCAGGGATTATTGATGTACATCACTAGGAGATGAAGTTGTCCAAGTATGGTTGATGTAGGCCCAGAAGTATTCCATATACAAGACTTGAACTATAAACATTAACCAAGTAATTCAAGGTTAAATGTAGGTGAAGGTAAAATAAAGGTCAGGGGTTATTGATGTACATCCCTATGAGAAAAAGTTATCCAAGTATGGTGTATGTATGCACAATAGTATTCCATCTACAAGCTTGACTAATAACCTTAACCAAGGTCGAGTAAAAACCTTACCCAAGGGGAATTAAGTAAGTAATTCAATGTTAAATGTAGGTCAAGGTCAAATATAGGTCAGGGGTTGTTGATGTACATCACTAGGAGATGAAGTTGTCCAAGTATGGTTGGTGTAGGGCCAGGAGTATTCCATGTACAAGCTTCATTAAAAACGTTAACCAAGGGGAATTAAGTAATTCAAGAGCAAATGTAGGTCAAGGTCAAATATAGATCAGGGGTTGTTGATGTACATCACTAGGAGATGAAGTTGTCCAAGTATGGTGGGTGTAGGGCCAGTAGTATTCCATATAGAAGGTTGTCTAAAAACCTTAACCAAATAAAAGGAATTAAGTAAGTAATTGAAGAGGAAATGTAGGTCAAGGTCAAATATAGATCAGGGGTTATTGATGTACATACCTATGAGAAAAGGTTGTCGAAGTATGGTGTGTGGATGCACAATAGTATTCAATGTACAAGCTTGAAAAAAAACCTTAACCAAGGTTGACTAAAAACCTTAACCAAGGGGAATTAAGTAAGTAATTCAAGAGGAAATATAGGTCAAGGTCAAATATAGATCAGGGGTTATTGATGTGCATCACTAGGAGATGAAGTTGTCCAAGTATGGTGGTGGTGTAGGGCCAGTAGTATTGCATATACAAACTTGACTAAAAACCTTAACCAAGGTTGACTAAAAACCTTAACCAAGGGGAATTAACCAAGTAATTCAAGAGGAAATGTAGGTGAAGGTCAAATATAGATCAGGGGTTATTGATGTACATCACTAGGAGATGAAGTTGTCCAAGTATGGTGGGTGTAGGGCCAGTAGTATTCCATATACAAGCTTGACTAAAAACCTTAACCAAGGCGTGACGGTGACGCCGACGCCGGGGTGACAACATAAGCTCTACTTATTCTTCGAATAGTCGAGCTAAAAATGTGTGGCAATCAAATCCATGATGGCGACTAGACCTAGACCTTACTAGCCTGGCACAACAGGTACACAAAATATATTTACTGTTAGGCCATGGGCCAAATATGGAAACCCTCCCCCCCCTGTGGTACATAAGCAGACATATTTTTCTGATAACTACAATCAATTACGAGTTTAATGCAACTTGTCTGCGCTCTGTAACCCGCTGGATGAATGTATGGCACCATTTTGAAGTATACCACCCAGCAACTTTTTGCCATATTAAAAAATCACACTTTTTGTAAAAATGTGACAAAATTATATTGTTAAACACGGAAACTGCTGTTGTTTTGCAGGTTTTGAGAGATGTGTATAGCAATACTTTGCATTTAAGTAGAATTTAGGACCGTCCGGTCCTTTTAAGCAAATATTTTGCATATTTAATTACCCCACCCACTCCATTTCAATGGTAACACATGTATTGCCACACATCTCTTCCCATACGGTATTTATAAATTGTAACTATGGAAAATATACATGCATGTGCTCATGAAACATGTGCAAACTATAGTTCCTGTTTTTCTTATGCTTACTGCACATGATACTAAGTTAACCACAACTGAATTTGAAACCGTTACCCCACCCACTAAATCTACAATGTACATTTTACACATATTGAGTTTCATTAGCTGTCTCCACTTACATTTACTTTTAACTGGTACATATGAATAGTCAACTACTTCAACATGACACTGGCGTCATTGCATACAACAATATCGTGAGTTGTCATGATGAAAGTGCATGGAGTGAAGTATGCATAGCAGGCAAGTGTGAAGAAAAAAGAGAATTTCCCCACATTATCGGGCAAGAAATGATTCGATATTTACAACAAGATCAATGCTATATTGTGAAATAGAACATGTTAAATGTGAGCATCGATATAATCACAACAACAGTTATAGACATGCGTATACTGATTTGCGTATGCTTATACAACAACGTAATTAATTTTCAATCAAGGTTTGAAGCATCGCGCCTGTGGCGGGGACAATCCCCACAACATCAGGTAAGAAACTATTCATTATTTGCATCGTCACATCAAATATGGTTCATGAAATCATTCACATATACATAGCATCACATATATATATAGACATACATACATACATACAGTTACATAATGTGTCCAGGGCATTTCATTGTTCTTGATTTGTGCATGATTATACAACAAGGTAATTAATTTTGAATCAAAGTTTGAAGCATCGCGCCTATGGCGGTGACAATCCCCACAACATCAGGTAAGAAACTATTCATTATTTGCATCGTCACATCAAATATGGTTCATGAAATCATTAACATATACATAGCAATCAGACACCCACCCGCCCGCCCAACACACCCAGACACCCACCCCGCGCTCTACGCCCACGACACGCACGCACGCACACGCTCACACACACACATACATACATACAGTTACATAATGTGTCCAGGGCTTTCATTGTTCTTGATTTGTGCATGATTATACAAGATAATTAATTTTGAATCAAAGTTTGAAGCATCGCGCCTGTGGCGGGGACAATCCCCACAACATCAGGTAAGAAACTATTCATTATTTGCATCGTCATATCAAATATGGTTCATGAAATCATTTACATATACATAGCATCACATATATATAGACATACATACATACAGTTACATAATGTATCCTGGCCTTTCATTGTTCTTGATTTTTGCATGATTATACAACAAGGTAATTACTTTTCACTCAGGATTGAAAGCCTCGATACCAGGTAAGACATATTTCGATATTTACAATAACGGATGAAATAAAATATGGTACACAATATCAGTCATATCAGCATATTCGTATCAGCATATATAGACATACATACAGTTACATAATGTGTCCGGTGCATTCGTTGTTCTTGATTCACGTATGGTTGGTTACACCAAAGTAATTCATTTTCAATCAGGTTCGGAAGCATCGCATCTGTGGCGGAGTCAATACCCATGGCATCAGGTACGAAACTCTTCGATATTTTCTGACATCAACAGCGCAGGTATTATCCTAACATGTTGTGCAAATCGTAGAATCATATCTAGTGAATCCGGCTTAAGAGAAGCAACCTAGTCATATGCTTCATCCGCATCAAACATGCTATCTAGTAAGCTGTCAGGCTCATGGGCATTTGTTTCATCAACATCCACCGTATCCACTTCTTCCTCTTCTTCTACCAGTAGATCTATCATTTCAGTTGGCAGGTAATCCCCCTCTGTCCATTTGCACTCTAGTGTTCCGTTTATGACCTCCCGCCATCCCACGGCCATTTGGTGGCGGTATGCATGTATTCGATTGGTCATTGCTGCACCAAATGAGGGTTTGGTGATTAGCTCTCATTATATACATTCTCAACGATGACCTGCATGGTGGCAGAATGCTAAGATCAGCGCCATTGTAACTTGACAGCAGCTCTCCTGACTTGGGACTGAACTTTTGCAGGAATAGCTCCATGCGCAGTTTGTTTATGTCTGTAATACTATTACTAGTACTCCTGTACATCAGACACACAAAGTGTTCAAGGTCTTCGATGTGGTTCTACAGAAGGGGACAAACCCAACTGCATGAATGTATCAGTGAATTCTGGGTGCTTCTGAAGTAGTTTTTGTTTTAGCGGTGTCACCTTTCCACGACGAACGAAAGCACTTGTGCTGTCACAGCCGGTGAATGCATGAAGTGCTGACAATGCCAAACACAGCTGCGTACCAACCTCAGCAATGATACCGTGTATGTCAAGCAGTCGTCGTTTGTTGCCGACACCGGTGTCAAACATCACATGCTGTTTCACCTGCTGTGTAAACCTGAGTAACAGTACAAACACGTCGGTATCTGGAGATCTGACAACAATTGTATTGTTCTCCGATAAATGCGATGCATGGTGCAAACAATGCAATACCAGTCGTGTGTCTGCTTCCTCTTGTGACAAATTCAGTTCTTCTATTTCGTCAGTGTGTGTTGATATGCCATACATACTAGTAATTTGACGCATTTGGTTTCACACACAAACACAATTGTTCTTCCCTTCACCTTGTGTGTGTATTTATCTTGCATCCATTCATTAAGTAGGAGTTTTCACAATTGTGTCTTGTTGACATCGTTCGAGAGGAACTGCTTCCAGTCACGTAGAACATTTGTCAGCAGTCCCTTGATAAAGTAGGTATTTGTGGTACCTCTTCGTTGTCGTTCATTGGTTTTAATTGACAGAGGATGGTACGTGTTTGTTACAAAATCCACGCGTTCTGCTTTCGGCATTTGGTGATATAGACTCTCCGCCAGATCTGCAAATGTGTTGGGCAAAGCAGTTTGCATATGTAGAATTGCATTTCCGTCAATGATGTAGCTCACCTGTTCTAGCGGAGGCCTGTAAACCATATGCGTCTGCCTTCCAGTTGTGCATCAATTTCGCTTTGTCAGTCCTTGCCGGTGATCCATTAGCTGTTGCAAGCGACCATGGAACTGGACCTAACGGGTAACTGAATACCTTAGCCATGTCAATGTTGTTCCTGAGTGCAATGGAAACGAGCTGTCCAAATACATTCCGTTCTGCTACTAGTTCCTTTGACATTCGCTGTGGACTCGTAAGTGTCACCGATTTTGCAAGCGTTGCAAATGTCTTGAGTTTTATTGGCACATGGAAGCTGGCAGATCTTTCTACAAACAGACTTCTGTCTGCACCTGGCAGCTAATTTGTGACGTTGACTGACAAAATGTACCGAAATACATTTGAGACCAGCGTAACGCCAGATGTGACAGTATGATAATGGCACATGATGTTCGCTATTCAATCTATATTATGAAGTGTCATTTCTATTGAATATCTTAGATCCAGAACAGACTGCATTTCAATACATGTGTAAGTCAAGACATCCATAGGTCGCATATGTCATAAGATTAGGCCATGGGCCAAATATGGAAAACCTACCCCTGCGTAAAACACACATTATATTACGCAATTGTCATGTATATTGATATCCATCACATGGCATTAATTTGCGGTGTAAAAAGTGGTTCAAACCACATATCATCAGTTAACATGGAAAATTGTTAACATAGAAAATTGTTGAAGAAACGCCCTTTTCCCTTTTTGGCGGCCATTTTGAAAATTTCCACCATTTATATCATGCTGTCAAGTCAATATGTATTACATAATTGATATGCATATTGATATGCATTACAAGGTATAAGTTACAATGTTAATAGCGGTTCCAATAACACTTAACAGCAGTTACAGTGCAAACTTTTCGCAAAAACACACTTTTTGGTGGCCATTTTGAAAATGGCGGCCATTTATTTGGTAAAATAAATTGATTTTGAATGTATCACACACTGTTTATATTCAATTAGGGAGTAGATAAGAACGATTTAGAAAATTTAAATCGGTCCTAATACCAGTTAACAGGCGATAAAGCTAGTCCTGTAAACCAAAACAATTGTTTTTGACGGCCATCTTGGAAATGGCCGCCATTTGTTCATCCAGCGGTTTTTTAATGGCAGACCTTCTGGAATGACAGACAATTGACTACTGAATTTGAAAATCATAGTGGCGTTATGTAACCACAGGGGGGGGGAGGGGGGGGGTTATTGGTGGCCCAAAGACTATGTTTATCATGTCTGTGTTGGCTGGAAAAGTCAATGTAATATGGAATCCCTATTTGCAGATCCATACATACAAAATAAATGAAAACTTTCCTTCACTGTCCCCTACAATTTAATACCTGTTGGGCAAAGGCCCATCTGAAATCAACATCTTCACTGCCACGGTCCCTTGAGTGACGTGTTCGCCTCTGTACACTATACCATATCCACCTCGACCAATCGGATTGTCTTTATCTATCTCGACGTCCGTGGCAGGCAACACGAGTTCCATGTCGGCCATCTTGGAATGGAGTACTAAATACTGGGTGTTTAAACCGGACGTGAGCACCTCAATGTGCGACACGTTTCACTGTAGTTTATCTGCAATGATAATGTCTATTCATGATACACGGTGGGTATAATATGTCATGGGCACCAGATATTTGGATGGGGTTCATTGGAACATCTGCCGAAATCCCTGTCCTCGTAGATTTAGCCGTTTAGGAGTTATTTCAAGAAAACCTACATTTTGGAAGGATGGGCGAATGTGCAGTGCATGTCAACGCTACTCTATCGGGGCCTGTGAGTGTTCGTGTCTCTCTTTTGGTGGCTATAAACTGCATTTTTTACCAGATTTCGGGGCATATTTTGGATCCGAGTGCACCCCATCTGACAGAAAAAAGTAGATTTTCTTGAAATAAACAACTAAATCTACGAGGCTGGAGACATAGGCAGGTATTGCTATTCAATTTTCCGGGGAATTGCGTTAAAACAGTTTTAGTAGTTACTGAAACAAGGTGTATGATCACATGGTACTAACAACAACAACAAGCACTGAAACTTCCAGAATCCATCCGATTCAATGTACGTATTATTTTATATTGTTCTTATTACCTAACGGATTTTGATGAAATATGGCACAACAAACGCGTCTTGTTAAGCTGCATTTGGTGGTCTCTACCGACACGGAAATCGATTCTTCGCAAAAATGACATAAGTCTGTGTCAAACTCCCTGGACCACCAAATGCAGCTCATGAAGACGCGTTTGCTGCTCCATATATCAATTAAAATCTGTTGCATATTAAAGTATATATCAAATAATACTTACTTTGGAGTGAGCAAGCTTTCAACACTTTCAGCTGTTGTTGTTGTTGTTGTTGTAACCACGTGATCATGCACCTTGTGAAATATAAATGAAACTCTTACCTGATTCAGTGCACCCATCCAAATAGCAGAATAGAATATTTGTACTACATGTATTCCCACCGTGATAGCAATGCACACAAACAGGGGTCCGTTTCACTAAACTTTGTACGACTAAAATGATCGTAAGTGCAAACTTAGGATCATCTGGAAATTTCAATTGATGGATTTACATTTATATATGCAGCCTATGCTCAAAAATGTAAATCCAATAATTGTTTACAAGAACACAGTGTTAATGTGAAATGAATTAACATTTTAGTCGTACAAAGTTTAGTGAAACGGGCACCAGGTATTGCAGTGCTCATATACGGACATTATATTCATTAGTGTTGCACTCCATCAGGGATCATTTTACAGGGCGAAGTGGGCGAAATTCTCTCCCAAAATTGTCTGACTTCTCCCTAATTTGAGTTGAGGGAGAAGTTTTATATACAACAGAAATTTTGGAAAAAAGGTCTTATTTTCTCAAATGTTTAGTGAAAACTTCTCCCTAATTTGACGGGCTAGCTTGAACCCTGTCCATGCTGGATTAAAATGTTTCACGTCAAAAAATGCACTAGTTTCTTGATGAGATCCCACTCAGCTCTACTGAGAACTATCGCATAAACACATTTCTTGTCTAGTAACCGGCATAATTTCCGACGGTTACTAGACAAAAATTGTGCTTGTGCAGTACATGTATATTCTGTATGTAGCTGAATGGGAATTCGTCAGGAAGACGGCGCTTATTTCACCATGAAACATTATAAGCCAGTGCTTTGTGCAGCATCAGTGATAGTAGAAACACTCTATATTGAATACACTGCTTTACAGTACCGTCCATAACCAAGAGCTCCAGATAAGCTGCGTATTTGCGTAAATACCCAATTAAAATTTCCAAAAACCCAATTGAAATCAGATGTAGCGAGTATCAATAAGCAATAACAAATTTGTGGTACCTTTATCATGCTACAGAAAACAATAACCAGACCACAAATATAGCATATTTTTCTTATTTTCCATGAAAACACATCTTGGTATTTCATTACAATTGTCGCCATGTTTTCATTTCGAAGCAAACTATTCAATAATTGCTGTTGATGTGTAAACAGTAGTGTGATTTTATTTTACCCAATTAAAATATTGAAATACACGATTGCTTCAGATATGATGGAGTGAAAATACTCAATTACTAATTCCTTATCTGGAGCCCTGATAACCTTCCTCGCCAAATTAGCGAAATATATTTGATTGGCACTGTAATTATTAATTCTGATACATATTCTAGATTTTGCATTGGAAAGAAAATGTCAGTATTATGAAAGTAACATATTTCACTACTGTCTGTTCCACGTTTTCTTGCCGAGCTACTTTTGGCTATTGAACACATTATATCTAAAATATATTTAAATGTAAGTACTTTTTCATCAATAACCAAAAAAGTCATCCTCCCAAAATATTTATTTCATGAAATTCCATCAAATATTGATTTTATGGCGTAAAACAATTTTCCAATGGTAATTTAATATGGGGAAATAAATTTGGAAACTTTCGTTTTCTTATATACAGGTACATAATTTCCATGCTATCTAGCCGGGTTTCGGAGCCATTTTCCTTTTATTTTTTTTTTATTTTTTTTTTGACACTCCAGGTCGTTCCTCAGCTCCGTTTTGCCGCATGTGGGATTGCCGCATGTGGGAATTTATCCGACAGGAAAATTATTTCTGCGATAACATAAATATGTGACTGAATATCATCAGACACAATTTGTTTTGGGAAATCCCTATTTATATGGTTTTCCCAAATAAAATTGTAATCATTGTTATTGTGATAAGCCAGTACAACAATAAAAACCCTACATATAGTTGCAAACGGTAACTCTTGCCATCTACTCCTGTACCGTGTGTAGGCAGAGTTACGATTCCACTCATAGGATTCCTCTGTAGAATAGCGAATCAGATCTGATTCACACTTTAGCAGTTAATTGTGACATATTTTAGATAATTTACATTGGAAAAAAATATTAGTATTATAAAAGTATTATGATGGTGTTTTCGGGGTATTAACAAGTTCATCAACTAGAGATTTTTATAAAACACAACATATGAGCTAAATTGTCAGTTCAATAGAATGATAAACATTTCTTTCAATGTTTCTTGCCTTCAAAATAAGATTGTTGTTTGATTAAAATTCTTGTTAGCGTGTTTAGCAACACACGAGTCAGCTATCTTGAATATTGACTTATGGTTGGAGTTTTCGGGGTATGTTCTGAAAGTGTCAATAAATTTGCTAATTCGTCCCGAGTTTTCGTTTGATGTTATATCATCTCGCAGATGAATGAGGCGCAGTGAAGGAAAACTTGAAACTTTTCTATTGATTATGATTTTAACAATATTAAAGAGCAGATTAATGGCGGACGCAGAAAATCACGAAAATCACGGTAGATTCGTGAACAAAATGACATAAATGGCAAAAATTATCAGTATCTAGTCCAAACACAGGATTTGGTGGCATTTTTAAGAACTTAATATAGGTAATGTCATGCTTATTTTAATCACCTGACGTAAAGCACATCGCGGCTGCACACATGTCTACAAATTAAAAAATATGTGAATACCCCGAAAACTCCGACTACCCCGAAAACTGGCATCACGGCCATAATACAAACTAATTATTCTGAAACAATTTTTACTATTGTAGAAGGTCTAGAAAATTATTTTTTGCCTATACAGAAAATGGACCCGATCTTACCTTTTTACATGTTGAATTTGGCTGCCACTGACTGGGTCACTTGTTTATTCCAGCTTAAATTTACTTTATCAGGTCATTTACAAGTAAATGTATGCCATAATTGCTTGAATATGTTATTTTCATAATATTAACACTCATTTCAGTTAAAAATATTTCACGATTAACTGCTAAAGTGTGAATCAGATCTGATTCGCTATTCTGCAGAGAAATCCTATGAGTGAAATCGTAACTCTGCCTACGAACGGTACGGGAGTAGATTGCAAGTTACCATTAGCAACTACCCTACATATTGAGATATCCGTTGTGGGAAATCATAGTTACAGTTATGTGTTTCCAGGAATAAATGCTGTCCGAATATTTACTCTTATTATGGTACATGTAAAAGTCAATAAATGTAAAGAATCCAGTCAAAATACATGTATACGCATTCAATTTTACACTAACCCTTACACCGCTACACACAACAATTGTTGTCTGCTATTGTTTTTATATGTTGACTTTGTTCTCAATAAAAACATGGAAATTTCAATTGATGGATTTACATTTACAGGTATTGACCATAGGCTATGCTCAAAAAATGTAAATCCAATAATTGTTTACAAAAAATCAATGTTAATGTTAAATTTACAGACTATCATACTTTTGCACTTACGAACATTTTAGTCGTACGAAGTTTAGTAAAATGGCCCCCAGTTCGTTAGATACCTTTGACACCAAAAAAACCTAGGACAGCGGGTCTGCCAAATGATGATAATTGGAAATATCGGGGGAAATTACATCAGCTAAGTTCACAACGTTATATCTTATGATGTCGTTAGACTCCCGAAGACAGGTTTTTGCGCGACGAGGCTTATACAATGTGTAATAAAATTAATAGAATGGATTTACACACGGACATCCGGGCATCATTGTGACGACTATGTCCCACTTTCTACAAGTGGGCTTGACCAAAAATATCCCAGGTCAGGGGCGTCGGAACAGGTCAGGCGACTGCCGGATCAATAATTTTAACATATTTGTAATTCATATATATAAAAACCCGGAATGTAAATATTTTTCTGCGATTTTTCTCATTTCTCATCAAAAGAGTATGTTGTTACCACTGAGTTGAACCTTCTCGGCGAGACGGTTCAACTGAGTGGTAACAACATACACTTTGGGTGGATACCGGGGGCACCCAGTAGATTCGCCGGACCAATCGTATGATGCTTCCGGCGAACCTGCAGGTATGAATGCAAAATCTCATGACATTTAATCTAAAGGAATTTGAGCTGAGGAATTCTGCTAATATAGTAGAGAATGGAATTTGCGAAGCTTGACTTTGTTATGTACATCTTAATTATTAACCAAATCTGCACTTTTTAAAACAGCAGCCATTGGTTACATAAATGTAACCGTGAAACACATTGCACAGTTATTTTCATCAAGTTCTAAGAAGCCATAGGATACACAAAACTGAGACTGTTTCAGGTACGAACTAGTCTGGGTACGAATAAATAAACACACATAACACTACATAAATGATAGAACAGGGAAATCATTTTCCCATGGAAGCGATCGTTTCTCTAGTTGTTGTTCAACATAACGAAATGAAGCTTTAAAATTTACAAGATATACTGTCGTTTCGGTTAATTCTAAGCATCGGCTAATGCACAATTCCCGTAAAATTTTGCGTAGTGTGCATGAAAATAAATTATGTTGATTTTGTAATAAGCCAGCTGGTCAAACGCTACACTACGTCACAAGTTTATCACATTCCGATAGTTTGGTCAAACGTTATTCAAAATATGGACAAACTGTGTAAAATCATTAGACACTGTTGATGAATAGCGGTCTTGCTTACAAATCAATAGTTCAACGAAGAAACTAAAAAACCTGGCATTATGTCACTGGATAGTATTGCTTCAAGTTTTGTACAAATTTTTCTACGCTGATCCAGTCTGCTGTTCGCCATTTTGTTTACACTACCAGATGCGCAGCATTATCCGAAACAAATGTGACGTTGAAAACACAGAGGTGATGTCATGCATCACACAATTTACGTCATTTACTGACGTCAGAACGTAACTACATTTAACATGTAGACTTCTTTGAACTGCCTGCACGTATGTTCAGGGAATTTGAAATGAATATGTACATGGTAATGACATTTAAATTTGTTTGGAAAGTCTTAGGTGCGCAGAATTAGCCGACACCATTGTACATGTAAATGTCAGATAAACACCTTGACAGGTTGAAATGACCAATTTCTGCATGTGTATTATCTTTATTAATAATTTATTGATACAGCTTTGACAGTTTTATATTGCTAACATATCAAACACGCCGGATAACCGATTGCAAAAATCACTCTTCCATGCATGACATTAAAGAGATAGGGTTAAATTGCTACCCTCGCGAGAGGTATGGAGCGGGGTAGCAATTTTGTTTCTAAGAGTGACCCTGGAAATAACCCACAGAAGTCACCTAATTGATCTAGAAACTTCTCATCAGGTTCGTGCCCTACAACTTTTTGCACATTTGTCTTTGAGTGACATTCCTTGATCACTCATACAATACAGAAGTGTTGCTGCCAAGATGCATCAAATTTAAATAGGGTGAAGTCCACAATCACCTAGAAATCAACATATAGATCTAATATCACATTTTATGCGAACAGACCCTCTTCAGATTCATAGGCACTTTGTGGTATGAATGACAACCAACCGTGATATCCAACTTAACTCAGATATAATAATAAGCTAAGGTGTGACGGCAGCCATCTTTTCAATCAACGCAAGTGACGTGATTTACCCTGAACCCGACTCGATAATTGTAAGTTACCAATGTGCGTGAAGGCCTGCAACCCCGTTACTTGTGCAGGAGTCTCAGCCTTTACGCGGATTAGTAACTTACAATTATCGAGACGGGCCCAAGGTAAATCACGTCACTTCCGTTGGTTGAAAAGATGGCTGCCGTCACACCATAGCTTATTATTATATCTGAGTTAATTTGGATGTCACTGCTGGTTGTCATTCATACCACAAAGTGCCTATGTTCAGATTAAGGAAGTATGTAGAAAAATCACAAAATATGTGGCAAATCACAATTGTATGTAACTGTCACTTAGAAAACAGTGGGAAACAACTTAAAAATAACTTTTTTAAATAATTTTCAATTAGGCCTAACACTATTCTTAGAATATGCTTATTCAGTTGTTTTCTAGGGGCATGAATCAATGAGACGACACGAATCCATGGCATGGCACGAGATCGAACCATCGTTAATTGGAGGTCTAACCGATGACACAGTCACATTCTCGAAAACATTATATGGTATAATATGGTTTACAACGAGCAACAAATCCTACCAACATGTATTTGAAATGTAAAAAAGTGTTTCTTCATAGAAAAGTTTGGCGACTGTAGGTTTTATTTATAATTATGGAAAATCCCATTAAATGTTTAAAATGCGAAACGGGACTTTGTGGATGAAATGTGCGCAATGAAGATTTTAAGACGGATATTTATCACTTTCCACAGATCATTTATAGACTGTATACTATTTATACTCAATATCGCCACCGAAAAGGGACAACAACGCGTGCTTGTTAACCAGAAATCGGCACTTTTATCACGCACCCTCGATTCAAAATTCACGTACAAAAAGGTGTCCATATTATGGGGCGCCGTTTTGCTATTTATTCGGTATTTATGGATATCCATAATTCGATTTATGGATATCCATAATTCGATTTATGGCCATAATTCGATTATTGGATATCCATAAATCGATTATTGGATATCCATAATTCGATTTTTGGATATCCATAATTCCTTTTGATTATTGGATATCCATAATTAGATTTATGGATATCCATAATTCGGTTTTTGGATATCCATAATTCCAAATGATTTTGGATATCCATAATTCGATATATGGATATCAAAAATCGATTTATGGATATCCATAATTCGATTTTTGGATATCCATAAATCGAATTATGGATATCCAAAAATCACATCGAATTATGGATATCCAATAATCGAATTATGGATATCCAAAAATCGTTTAAATGACAGGAAAAGAAAACGAACACTCCCTTATTCTTTCGAGTGCGCATGACTTGGGAGACGCCTAAAAGCGGGTACATCGCTTGCAATGGCCGGTACCATCCGGTACTTTCTTCTTTATTTTCTTCGCATGTCCTTCCTGTTTAGGAACACCAAGACGTGGCGATGTCTCGTAAATCGATGAGGTTTGATGTGTTGATGATGTTACTGGTGTATTTACAGGTTTACAGGTTTGCTATTTGTAAAAGGACAAGGTCCCTATCTGCTTCTAACTTGTCGGTCCAGATTAGTAATCTTCATATACCAGTATATACATGTAGTTACAAACCATGCAGATGTATATACACTATACAGTTCAATATCAGGAGATTGAAGGTGGTGTTTTTATGTACTGTCCTGGCTATACAGACGCTTAACGTGCAGACGATGACACAGATTGGTTGTAAATAAAGATACAATGTCCGTATCCTTTTTGGTCAGAATGTTCTGGTAGGTGGTACAGTCAACTAGTAGCTACGCAATTGAGGATTTATTGTTGAAATAACTGTCCCAGAGTATGGTTCCAACTGCAGACACGACATGGTTCTTTATTTTATTGTACATGTCTTTTCTTTCACTGAATAAGGCCGTGCAGGTAGTCAGCATATGCATATGTATGATGTCTTCTGCTTCAGCTCCGCAGGACTTGCAGATTAGACTTTATGACTGCTTAAATTTGTGCTTATTGTTCGTATGTTTTTTTGTAGCGCTTTTGTTATATTATCGTCATACCTTCGTAGATATAATTATTTTTATTTGTCCATGGGACCGTACACCACTGGTCTTGGAGTTCGGATTCGTGACTTGTTGAAGATTCCGAGACCACCGCTGTACGCGTGCTATTTTAATATAGTGCTAAAGCTTTATTGTTATATTTATCCAATCGTTCCGGGATCTCCTTTGGGTTCATTATCCACTATTTTTCATTACTAGTAAATGAGCTCTTGATACATGTAAGACCATCGCTGCAGGTGGCAGTTACTGGTAATGTGCGAACTCTCGTGTTAATGGTACAAGTTATAATCACATATACAATCATTTGTTTAATAGCTTTGGTATAAAAGACGTATGCACTAAATGTTGATTTTTGACAGTGCTAATATAACAATTTTAAAAGTAGATATATATTCAACAAGGCCAAATATAAACTAGAAAATTGTTTGTAAAACAAAATCCCATCGCTGCTGGTGGGTCCGAACACGCAAAAAAGTTGAACAGAGCGGCATACTCACGGTGTTTCTCGACACACATATACAGACAGACATACAGGGTAAATACTAGTCCGCGGTCTCAACCCAATACATGCGAAGTCAAAGAAAAAAGTAGCTATACGGTGCTTGGTTTTAGGACTGAAAACTCGAACTAGGTGAAGAGTTGGTCCATATTGGAAAATCGGTAATGCTATGGGGTTCATTTGAATGATTATGTGTGCTCGCATTGGTTGAGAATCTGCGGGTAACTAAAATAAAAGCAAATAGTACAAGGAACAACTGTTTTAACTGCTTCCTCTGCAAAAACATGTACCGGTAAATGCATTGTCTTGATATGCAAACGGAAAAGTAAATGCAATTGTATTATGATCAACAGTGTACAGCTGGCTTTAAATGTGCATTTTATACTTGATGTGCAGAAACGGAACCTGAAACAAAACGTACAATATCATGTTCATATGCCGCGAGGGGGTGATGCAGTATGGAAAGATAGCTATTGTGCTGAATAGTGTTTTCAGCTCAACGCACATCAAATAATAATTACATACTACAACGTCCAGCTAGATAAAAGCAATTGCGTTTGAACTTAAACAATCTCTTATTTTACACATACATTTACATACCCCAAACGATTCATACTTGTTTTACATGTATATTTTAAATTTTGCTTCAGAAGTTAATTTTAAAGACAGACAAATTTATGTACACCAAACAGCTAAATGTACACTTATTCAAGAGGTACAATGTATATTGTTTATTGCGTTCCAATATTGAACAGAAACAGGAAGAACAGTAAAAAAAAAAAACACACGCCAAAATCGGGTCGTGGTGGCCGATACGGACCTGCCATAATGATTGTTCAACTATTGATTTGGGGATTTTCTTCAATGAAACTTTTGAAAACATTTCTCGTATTATTGAACACGTATACTGTTAACAAAATATACACTCCTTTGAGTTATATATCTTCCCAGATAAGTTAGCATTCAGTTGTGAGAAGAGAAAATACATGTAGTTCCAATGTGTTAGATCTATCGAGTAAGTGGTATGAGGGGGGGGAAAATTGTGACTGCCTCTGACTCAAAAAATGTCTGTCATAATACGGGTTTAGCGGGCGATCGTTTTTTTTTTTTGTTGTATTAATATTATATTTTCGTATACATTACCTTTTATTTTTTATTTTTCATGGGGACCGTACACCGCTGGTCTTGGTGTGGGCACTCGTGCCTCGTTGAAGATTCCATGACCACCGCTGTACGCGTGCCATTTTATATGGTGCTAGAGTGTTATAGTTATTTTTCTCCAGTCGTTCTTGGGTCTCCTTTGGGTTCATTATCCACTATTTGTCAGACCTGTTAACATGTGTAGTACTTATTCAATAGTCCGTTAATCAGTCCTCAAACGAAGCTCTGTATCTACGTTTTGCTAGTTTTGAGTAGTTTGTATTGTGTTGAGACCGCGAGCTACTTCTTCAATTACATATACATATAAGGTACGTTTGATACCAAAACATAGAGGACAAGGTACCCAAAGGAGACACACAGACCGACAGAGACAAACAAGAAAACAAAATTGAGCACTACACAGCGCACGCGCACCAAACAGCAGTTATTCCGCGTTTGCCTGCTGCAAATGGAACAGCTCCATTTGGATCATTGTATACGGGCCGACGCTCCTTTTGTATATTCCATTTGGAGCAGGCAATGGGAGCAACAGAATGGCCTGAATTACAGTCGACAAATCATGTGGTCGCGTTACCTTATTTTGGCTAAACATGATAGTTTAGCTTTCATTATATCCTTATCACATAACACCTTATGTTCTATGCCTACATTCTGTAAATATTACAACGCACACACATTGCAACACTACCAATAATTTATGAACATACCAATAATGCAACAGACCCATGATTTACGAACATTTTTTTGGAACAACTGTTTTATCTCATGACGTCACACGACCACACGATATTCACGAAGTGGAGTTTATGTGATATATATAGTTTTGGTCCGAGATAAGATGTGTTTTTACAATAATCGCCATGTACACTGGTAGGGTGACCAATCTAACCTGTTTCAATTGAAAATCGGTAATTCTTGAAAAAGACGTTTTTCGTAGTAAACGTACGATAGTTACCGCCATTGTGTTAAAATAGCGCCATTTGCTCAATAACTATCGGAATTGTGGCTTACTATGTGCGAATTTTACAGAAGAAAACGATGCAATGTGTTAGTATAAATCAACTGCATCATATATAATTCAAAACAACACATCGCCACAAAATAATACGCCATTTGCTTTCAATACTTGGAATGTCCCTTTAAAATATAAGCAATGACAATAACAGCAGCTTTGTTTGTTTGTTTTTTCTGACAAGTACCTACAGGCGAGCTACGTTGTCATTCTGGCAACACTTGTTAGATACAGTCGTTTCTTTGTACATGCAATTGTAATGAGCTAGTTGTGTACCTTTTCATATGTAGAACAATATTACGATGGTGATTAAGTTTTTATTACCAACAAGGCAACAACGATATTCTCATTTTGTATTGTTAGCGCCATTTTTGTTCATATTTTAAAGCTATATATGTGCTGAGGTTGGTTGGTTGATTGATTGATTGATTGATTGATTGATTGAGATAAAAAACAGATATGTAAGCTGTAAAATATTTAATTAAACTGACACTTATATATATACCTGCTAGCTGTCATCCCGCGACGCCATCTTGGCGACATGTTTGCACCGTATCATGGAAACTCTCCACCGTATCACAATACCGACAGTGTTTATGATCATTTGTTGTTGTGACTGGAGAAATGGGGCTTATGACATTTGTGACCAATGTCTATTCTGTTCAGATTATGATAGCACACACTTGTAACCTGATAGCGATATATATTGCTTCAAGCCTTGTTAGAAACATGATGGGTGCATGCTTCATTGGTGAAAGGCAAACAGTGCGGATGAACAGGCTGATCTACATTGGTCAAAACACACAAGCCACAGTCACAGCCATATTTATTACATGAGTGTACTTACTTACAAAGAAACGAGACTATGCCGAGTTTTTCTTGAATTCAGTCAACGAGTTTAATAAATACCATTTTAAATAAAGACATGTTAGATTATATGTATTGTATATATAATACGAGGGTCGCTATATAGTGAAAATTAACGGCTTCGTAGTATCAGTTTGGAACAAAGAAATATTTAACATTTCAGGGGCGTTGCCAGCTTTTCAGAAGGGGGTGGGGTTCGAAAAAAAAATCATATTATAAAGCGCAATATAAAACAGAAAAAGTCATTCAACTATTCGATGATGAAATTTAACCTATAAGAGTCTCACAAATCGAGATATGAGCAAAAGTAATTTATTTTCATTTTTAGTTTGAAAAAATCATGTTGGCTCAAAAAGGGGGTTCGTATGAACCCCCCCCCCCTGACCCCCACCCCATGATGACGCCCTTGCAATTTATGCATACAGAAATTAAAATTAGACCATCTAGAAAAGTAATCGATATTCAAGTATTAGGTAACACTTAGACCGCTACTGTACACAAAACAATTGTCGTATGCTGTTGCTTTTTAATCTTGCCTTATTTCTCAATAAAAACATGTTTTGACAGCACTGTCAAAGCACGTTGTAAATTATTCTAAAGTGCTACCAAAGCATGTTTTTGATAATGAAAATGGAAAATAATCAGCAGACGACAACAAATTAAGATAGCGGTGTAAGGCTTAAAGTACATTGGTTTCGAGTTATGATATTTACACATGCCGAAGGCATAGCACGATGCGTGCTTGCATATCATAACATGAGCCAATGTACTATAACTGTCTTGTAGCATGGCAGAGACAGCTTGTCAATCAAGTGATACAACCCACCATGTGATTATGCACCTACTAATAGGGTCATTTCTGAGGATTCCGTGACCTTCATGTTCATATACCCTTTGTTTTATTGGTTATTTGTCAACTTGAACCATTTTAGAAAAAAAATAGCTCCTATGCATTTTTCAAAAATGATGGAAACACTTTTTATAGAACTAAGTTCAAAATGGCCACTAACGACTATTTGGAATATATAACATGCATTATCTCTGTAATGAGCTGGTATAGTTAAGTTTTAGTTGGACTTTGAAATCCAAGATGGCTGCCGTCCATCCTCTAAAAATACATAATGCACAGTGTTAGTCGGAGCTAAGCTAAAAGTAAATCTAGTGTGTATATATTAGCCAAGTTTAGCATGCGACACCTGCTGGAGGGGTTGTATGTTGGTTTGAATGTTACTAAGTCCTTGAAATGCAAGATGGCCACCGTCCGCAATATTGAACAATATAAAACACAATATTTATGTGGGGAAACATATATGCTATATGTATAACTTGTGTGACATTTTTTGCTACTTTTAGCAGACCACACTTACTGGAAGGGTTGTTTGTTAAGTTGTATGCTATCAGGATCAGGAAATCAAAGATGGCCACCATATGCCATCTGAAAATGCAATAGTTTTGAGACTGCGTATAAGTACAAAGTACAAAGTCTTTGTTTGTTCAATGATGACTTGAATGACTGTTTGTTAATTGTCCTGTTATCATAACATAGGAGTCAAAGCTGTCCGGTATATTCCTATTTTGAAATGCTTAACACTCAGTACTTTTAAACATAATAGGTTGCTAAGTGTGTGGCTGCTAATCAATTATTTCCAATCCAATCCAAATTATATATATATATATATGCGTGTATGTGTGTATATATATATATACATACACACACATACACATAAATACATATATATACACACACATAAAGACATATATATGTAGACATAACGAACTCAAGGTGGATGATCACGTGGTCATAACAACAATAACAATGAATGAAACTTTCATAAGCGCTTCCGATTCAAAGTACGTATTCTTTTATATTTTCCTTATTATGTAACGAATTTTTTATGAAATATGGCGCATCAAACGCGACTTGTAAAGCTGCATTTGGTGGTCTCGGTACTGTGGCACACATATCTGTCGTTTCTGCGATTCTGTATTAAATGTACATAATTCTGATTAAATGTACATAATTCAGGTCAGGTATGCAATCGGCATCGCTAATGAATGTCCAAACACAGTATGCTACGCACAGGGGCCGATAGTGGACGATAAATGCAATTTATAGCAGACTATCATGGAATTACAAAATGACATCGAACACTTGCTCAACAAGTGAGGATCTCGTACACTTGTTAGTTGACCGTCCATAGCCTGCTTTGTAATTGACTTTTATGCTCTATTTTCCAGTCGTCCTGATAGTGAACAGAATGAACAGATTCGATTTTGCAGGGGGAATACTCTCCGATCCGTGTATCATTCATGACCACCTGGTTCACATTCTGGAATCCATGCAGACATGAACGACAAGAACCTTCCACCAAACATCCTGTATCCTAACTTCCAAAATTTCTTTTTTGTGGCGGAGTATCTCAGTTCTGTGGTGGTTTTGCAACTGTACCACTTAACAAGTTCAGTCCAAAGAAGAAATGATATGTTTTGTGTAGGAAATATCCCTAATGATACTTGTTTACAAAAACTTAGTAACGCAAGGTCGAACCCCTCTGTAGAAAGTTTGTCTATGACTTCAGGTAAAAGTTCCGATATTTCATCTAAATAGTTTATCTTATCAGGCGTTAGGTTTTCTACTTCAGTGTCACTATCAGGTTCATTGGTATTTTCAGTTTCACATGTGTTAATGTTATTTGAGTGATCCTGATCTCGATAAGACACATCCAGTGACCGTTTTACCTTTTTAGCGACTGGCGACTTTGATGTCTTTGTCTTACCTAGGCATTTGGTACTAGATTCATAATCTTCAAACTGTGGCGGAATTACATCTCTGAGTCATTCAAAACACGAAGAGTCACTTTTGTGTGCGGGTGGCCTTTAACAGCTGGCGACTTTGATGGTGTTGAAACCAACGATAGTTTAACTAGCTTAGCGACTGGTGACTTCTTTGATGGTGTTAACCGGTATGAAATTAGCGATCGTTTTACTTGCTTAGCTGCTGGCGATTTATTTGGTGTTAAACGATATGAAACTACTGATCGCTTGACTTGCTTAGCCGCTGGTGACTTAGATGGTGTTGTCCGGCATGAAAGTAGTTTCCGTTTGGCATTCTTGGCAGCTGGTGACATTGGTGGTATTTTTATATATCTTAGTTGGTCATTGCTGATTGTTGTTTGTGATAATCTGATAGGAACCCGTTTAATACAGTTAACTGATTTTGGTGTACAATTTTTTGATGTAGTTGCACTCGCTGGGCAGATTTGCTTGGCTGAATATTTCGGTTTACCATGTAAGTGTGTTGCTTTGAGCACATTGTCAAAATAACTAATTGACTGAATTATGTCATTAATGTCTATAATGGAAGATGGTCCGCTTATGCGTGTTGTACAATGTTTATATATCTTGCGTCGATAAAGGTTAATGTTACTGTTGCCCTCTTGCCCATCGTCGCTCGTCTACCTGGACATTTTGATATGGAAGTTAAAAGTACATTGCTGCTATTGTTTTTGCAAACAGTCAGTGTAGTTCCAGAGCAGACGAGCTGGCTAATCAAAATGTGCATTGTCTGCAAGTAATTTTCTGGTTTAAAGAAGAACAAGGTAACATGAATGGCACATGTGCTATGTTGCTTTCAGTTGTCCACCAGTTGTTGATCATGTTGTCTAAGTTTAGTGGTTGTATGTGTATAAGTGGCTGAGTTACGGACTAACTTGGTGAACATTTGCGGGACGTACGGACGGGACGTATGTACGTACCGGATAAGGTTAAACAGAACCCCACCCACCACAACCATTTTAACAAATCTGAAACAGAGTTGACGATGGGTCATTCCCAATTTTACAAATCTGACGTGTCCCCACCCATATAGCATCTCTGTAAAGTTTGACCTACATTGGCCCAGCGGTTCGGGAGAAGGCGTTTGAAACGGTGGACGGACGGACGGACGGACGGACGACGGACGAAAAGCAAGCGGTAACAATAGCTCACTTGAGCCTTTGGCTAAAAAGGAAATAACACGTATGCAAACAATGGCAAAAAACAGGTTTGTCTAAATTAGGCATTATCATGATGTAGTTATGCCAAATAAATATACCTGAACACTTGACAGTTATCACTGAAACAGTAGTTGTTGTTGTTGTTGTAACCACGTGATCATACACCTTGAAACATATCGAATAGTTTACCTGGTATTTGCACATCATACTTGTTTGTCGGCTTGCTGATCTACCTCGCACATACGACTGCAAATAAATAGCACTTGTACGATGTATTCGTCCGTTGAGTAAGTGTACAATATCATCCCATATTTCCACGCAATTCTGCTATAAAATGCATATATCGTACGCAGTCGTCCCTGGACACACCAGACAGCTTTGTTACATGTACTAACACTTTCGATTGTATAAATGGCACGAATGGTGTACATTTAAGGCAAATTTCCTATAGAAATACCCAATGCAAGTGTACGGTATCACTGTAATTTCCGTGTTTACTGACACGGAAATAGATTCTTCGCAAAAACGACAGAACTTTGGGCCGACTTGTCGAGACCACCAAATGCAGCTTTACAAGACGCGTTTGATGCGCCATGTTTCATAAAAATACGTTACCTAATAAGGAAAATATAAAAGAATAGTTATGTACTTTGAATCGGAGGCGCTTGTGAAAGTTTAATTCATTGTTGTTGTTGTTATGATCACGTGATCATCCACCTTGGTACTACGACTAGAAAACAACGTCAGTACGACGTCGTAATGCGACGTCGGGGTTTCGACGTCGGGGTGACGTAGTATTTGAGTCGCCGACGTCTCGACCTAGATCCGACCTATATCCGACGTTGTACCGACGTCGTGTGTTTGCTTGGAAGGGGGATGTTTGTAAAGCCAGGCCATAATACGTGGCTGTGACTGGAGAATTGGGGCATTTGGGTTTTGAGACCATTGTAGATCCAGATCAGCCTGTGCATCCGCGCAGTCTGATCAGGATGTGTGGGCGACAGGTGCGAGCATGCGATGGGCAATTTAACGATCAGGATTCATCCTGACCGGATATCTGGTTTGAGACCGAAGACCCGAGTTGAATCTTGTTATACCCCTTATATGAGAAATATGCCATAATCATATTACTTTTAGGGGAAGGGGCGAAGTGGCTTTGGTGTAAAGTAACGCGTTATAAATATGTATTTTATTATATGGTTCCTACATTTGTAACGCGTTACTCAAACTGTAACGCGTTAGAAACGGAACTTATGACACGAACCGCCACTCACAGCTTCTGGAATCGAGGCCCTGTTCCACGGAGCACTGTAAAACTGGCGCTGCACTCCGCGCGGCGTAGACTGTTTCACGTAGAAAATTCACCGGTTACCTACCTAACGAGATCCCACTCAGCTCTACTTGGACATCTCGCATGAACGCATGCTCATCTAGTAACCGGTGCAAATTGTATAGCGCCGGTTACTGGACAAAAATGTGTTATGCAGTATCTTATGGGCATTCGTCATGAATCCAGCGCCTTCGAACCCGGTAAGATTGATATCAAATGGTGCACGTACGGTAGCGTTCTATGCTAGAGGATGGGCGAACATAACACAGTTTTCGTTCAAGTAACTACGCAAGGACTGCACGTGCTGTGCACGATGGTGAATGTGCAAAATATGTGTCATGGCGTCCAGTATTTATCTCCCTTGTCGAAAATATTTGGGCAAACCATTTTCAAAATGTGTTTTGAATACATATTGTAAAGCTGGTTGCCGGGTAAAAGGTGGCAACTTAAAATAAAAAAGCAGGAGAATATGTCAAATTGTTTGCCAATTGTAAAAGTAAACGAAAATGCCCGTTTACTCGGTTATTCCATCTAAAGTGCAATAAATTCGCACGTGCAACGTACATGTACATGTATTATTTCATGTAGTATTAAGTTTGCGCCACAGAAATAATACATGTACATGTACGTTTCATAATATTGAGAACAAAAACACCCCATGTTCATAAATGGACTGCCAATGATGGATTTAAATGTGTTGAGCATAGGCTGCATACTCAATAAATGTAAATCCAATAATCGTTTACAAGAAAACATTGTTAATGTGAAATTTAAAGACTATCATATGTTTGCACTTACGAACATTTTATTCGTACGAAGTTTAGTGAAACGGGCCCCTGTGCCATAAAAACTAGAAAAGTGTGTGCAAAACAAAATGACGCCACTGGTGAGCCATCAGGAGCAAAACAGCAATGAAGCACTCGTGACCTTGTGAGGTGATGAAGCCCACATTCAATAGTGCCCCCACTGGCAGCTAAAGAAAACGAGGCACATTTGAAACCACAGAGGGCCAGAGAAGTGTGGATTTGTCACAGCATGAAAACACCATCAGAGCAATGGGTGTGTGTGAAACATCAAGCAGATCTATGCAAGTATCATGTATGTGAACTTGACCTTGGGCTTAGCGGTGGCAGGATGATCGTGGATTACAGGGCAGAGGACCATTAGAGCAATGCGTGTGTAAAATATTAAGCAGATCAGTGCAAGGAAACTGAATTTATAAGACATATACACGAGTATTAAGATTTCAAACGCACCAAGTATGTGACCTTGACCATGGGCTTAGCACAATCACGGATTGCTGCAGGGCGTTAGAGGACAATTAGAGGAATGCATGTGTGAAATATCAAGCAGACATTTACCTGAGCGTTGAGGTTTCGGGACGTACGGACGGACGTACAGGACTTACGGATGCTGTAACACTATATGCCCCCCTCATCATTCGGTGGCGGGAGCATAAATATTAAATTGAGGAAGCATTCCTGGGGTTCATTTCACTAAACTTCGTACGACTAATGTTCGTATACTAAGTGCAAAATTATGATAGTCTGTAAATTCCACATTAACGTTTTCTTTTAAACAATTATTGGATTTATATTTATTGCATTATTGCATATGCAGCCTATTCTCAATAAATTTAAATCCATCAATTGAAATTTCCAGACGATCCTAAATTTGCACTTACGAACATTTTAGTCGTACGAAGTTTAGTGAAACGGGCCCCAGACCAGTTCACAACTATCGCACGGAAACTTTGAAATTGATGCGGCTGCAGTACGCGACGTGTACTCGGCGCCGGGATATGTATGTGTAAATCAGGTGTTTGAATGGAGCAAATTACCAAAGCATAGATGGTCAAATTGCATGATATTCCCGACAGAAATGTAACAATAACGTTCGGCCATGTCCAGCCTACGGCCTTGGGCTCAAACAGTTCTCTCGTGATACCGAAAACGTTTACCCACAGCTGGACATGGTCGAACCTTATATTTCCATCTCTCTGTAGCCGATTTCACCAACATTGCAAAGTATACTATTCTAGCAAAGTATACTTTGAGGGAGAAATTTTCAATCTTAGGATAAATTTATTAATTTTTATTATACTGAATTTATTACATTATCACACCCATTTTGGTTGTGATAATGTAATACATTCAGTATAATAATTCTGCATACTTTTAATCATCAAATATATGCAGTTGTTAGTTTTATATGAAATAATGCATTTCAGGAAAAATAAATGATTACTCCCTCAAAGTATACTTTGCTAGATAAGTATACTTTGCCATTTTGATGAAATCGGCTACAGGTCTGTCAATGAGGCTTGAAACCGAGGCCTCACCTCTATATAACATTGGCTGTTGCTGGGACTTTAAATCCTTCGAGTGTTCTCGTGTATCTGGTCGAATAGAGTATGGTTAAATAATCAGTGGCCCATACAGCCTCTATTCTCGTTTAACCTATGCTTCTTGATTATAGTAACATTAATATTCGTGTTTCTAGTATCAGGTGGAACAGGGTAAAACTGATCACCAACATATGTATGGCTTGGTAGTTTAGAGGGTATAGCACTAGACGATAATAGCGATGGTTGTGTGTTAAACCCTCGCCCACTGCATTGACAAATACGTTCATAGTATTTGCACCCCGCTGCTCTTTCAGACGCGACTTCAAGTCATGCCCCGGCTCTATATGTGGCTTGGCAAATGGAGCTTATGTGAATTGAGACCAGTGTAGCTCTTGATCAGATATTCATGTAGCCTGATAATTATCATGATTGCTTGTTAGAAGTATGACGGGTGTTTCATTGATGGAATGGCGAAAAGTGCAGATCCTGATCAGACTGTGTGGATGCACAGACTGATATGGATCTACAAGGTTTGCAAAACCCATAAGCCCTAGTTTTCCATTTACAACCACATATGACCTTACATTAGCTGTTGCCGGAATCTAATGAATTTTCTCATGAAACTTTTCTAGTATCTGGTTGCATACACAGGTTCTTGAAGAACGGTTCATATTTCGGGTGTTTTATGTGTTATTTCGGTATATCTGGTCATTTGAGTGCATTGTTACCAACATGCAATCTACGTCACCTCCCGCGAGTTAGTACACGTTCATGTATATGTACGGTATTTTCACAGTATAAAAGGGGTCCGAAAGTTCGGAACGGTGAATGTTTAGATAATTGATAATTTATGTCGTGTGTAATGATTGAGCAATAGTAGTTGCACAAAACTATGTAAATTACCCGAAAACAGCGAAATCCACACAAATCTACCCAAAATTCACCAAAATACTAATATGACACTAACATACTGACCATCTGTTCAAACACCGGTGGTTGCATAGAGTGGTTAAAATAATCGGTGGCAAAACAAATGTTATCCTAGTTTACAATATGCAACCCAATACATGCATTAGAAACACGAATATTAGTGCTTATACTACTAGATTATAGAAGGTGAAACTGACAACGAAACTGGATGGGTTGATAGTATAGTGGTTAGAGCAGTGAGCGAGTGGGTTCAATCCTCGCCCTATGCATGAACAAACATTTTCATAGGACTTCCAACCGAGACGAGACTGGTCTTTCGGCCGAGACCGCGTCTCTATAAGACATGCCCACTCAGTTTGCACAAAATGCTTTTTATATCATCGGAGATAAAATAAATATTACTAAATGATTATATATGTATAGCAGGCACTCGTAATGTTTAGAATTGGTGGAATAGTGACAAGTATACACTTTTGTATTCCTAGAAAGAACAGTGTGTGCCTGTTGAGCGGGCATGTACCTTTAACTGTTGCTGGGACGTTAAACCCGGGCGCATTCCACATGGTTTGCAAACAAACAATGTCAAATACAACCTCTTTCCTGTTTGCCCTACGTAACCCGATACTAGAAACACGAATGTTTGTGTTTATAGTATCAGGTTAAATAGAGTAAAACTGACCACCAAGCCATCTTTGTGTGTTCAAGACATCAGCCACTTTCACCTCTTCTGGCGTTTGACACAAAACGCCAGGACAACGACCTCTTCAGTATATTTTATTGCACCGAACAGTAACATATGTCCGTTTTTGGACTGGTTTGTGCCTGTGTTTCTATCAAAATGAACAATCATTGTAAATAGTCTCATACACAGAAAATCGCACATTGCATAACTTTTACCTTCAAACCACACAACACATACCTTATATACCAACTACTGTACTCTGTTATTAGCTATCAAACCCAGTGACATGTAAGCAGTTACATGAGTGTGTTGTCCCTGGTGTCTACTCACCTACAATGCGAGTAGGCTTTACCTATGGGCAACATGTACAATAACACATGCTGTGGATCAGATTGGAAAGTTGACACATCGACATTTGTTTTGAGATTGATAGGAGAAAGGCTCAGACATCTCGGTTTTTGTATAGTTTGCTGGCATAACATTTATAGCACGCCGCTGTCATATCTATCTATGATGTATTGCATCAAATTTTATTTGGTTTACTGCCATATTATTTGCTCTATGTGTCAAACACACGATGCGCTGACACTGTAAGATGACTTGTACATACAAAGATGGCGGAGATGGTAACTCAATGTACCATATAGTATACACTAACAAGACAATATTCACATATGTTATATTCATATATCACAGCACTATTAAGAAGCACTTATCATTGGAACCAAGCGTACCTATCTATGACCTAATACCTTAAAGATACATGCCCACTCAGTAGGCACAAAATGTTCTTTGATATATATCAGAGACATCATCCGAGAAATTTTCTGGCAAAATAAACATTCATTCACCATTATATGGCAGTAGATTTGTGTCTATGTTCGATCGGCATATTTTCATTTGATTATCGCATAATTATATTCAATAATCAAATGAATATTGATGATTATCGAACGTAAATACTATTGTTATTTTATGGTTGCATATATGTTCAATAATTAAATACATTATTGTAATTTCACAATAAACGGTTTATTTGTATGTTCAATAAATCAAACGTAAATATAAATTCGTTCAAACATATATTTACCCAATTGAATATAAATATGCACTGTCTGCAGATAACAGTTCTGCTATTTATTCGATAAATCGAAGATAAAATAAACTGATATATTTACCTAATCAAACATAAATATAGTTTGTTTAAACAATTATGTGTGCTACATTGAACACACATAGTGCACTGCTGTATTGGTTCGATTATGTTTATTTTCAGTTAACTCAATCGAACGTATATATGTGATGTCAATTGTTTTGTTAAACATATTGGTTCGATAAATTATACATATTGGTTCGATTAATGATACATACATATAGGTTCGATAAATGATACATACATATTGGTTCGATAAATGATACATATATTGGTTCGATAAATTATGCATATTGGTTCGATAAATGATACATATATATTGGTTCGATAAATGATGCATACATATTGGTTACCGTTTGATAAATGATACATATATTGGTACGATAAATTATGCATATTGGTTCGATAAATTATGCATACATATTGTTTTGATAAATGGTACATATATTTGTTCGATACATGATGCATATTCGTTTGATAAATGGTACACACATATCTCGGTTCGATAAACGTTACATATTGGTTCGATAAATTATACATATTGGTTCGATAAAATGATACATATATTGGTTTGATAAATGTTACATATTGGTTCGATAAATGCTACATTTTGGTTCGAATACGATTGGCAGCTTACATCACGTAGGTTTGCCATCTCTGGGATGCAGCAACAACAACAACACTGCATGCACAATAAGTCAAGGAGAATGTAATGCGCATCATCCGTGTAACATGTTCTACAGGGCCTCGTATAACCACCCGTTGACCGACAATTCATGTAGCTTGAACAGTATGGAGATGATGCTCAGTCCACTGGTAGCATATTCCACAGTGTCCCCATTTAACCACCCGTAGACCGACAATTCATGTCGCTAGAACAGTGGGGAGATGATGCTCAGTCCGCGGGTAGGCATATTCCACAGTGTCCCCAATTTTAACCACCCGTAGACCGACAATTTCATGTCGCTAGAAACAGTGGGGAGATGATGCTCAGACCCCGCGGGTGGGAAGCATATTCACACCGTGCCCCATTTAACCACCCGTAGACCGACAATTCATGTCGCTAGAACAATGGGGAGATGATGCTCAGCCCGCGGGTAGCATGCATATTCCACTGTGCCCCGTTTAACCACCCGTAGACCGACAATTCATGTCGCTACAACAGTGGGGAGATGATGCTCAGCCCGCGGGAAGCATATCACACCGTGCCCCGTTTAACCACCCTTGGACCGACAATTCATGTCGCTAGCACAGTGGGGAGATGATGCTCAGCCCGCGGGAAGCATATCACACCGTGCCCCGTTTAACCACCCGTAGACCGACAATTCATGTCACTAGAACAGTGGGGAGCTGATGCTCAGCCCGCGGGTAGCACATTCCACAGTGCCCCGTTTAACCACCGAGATGATGCTCAGCTTGCGCGTAGCATAATAGTTTGAGGCAATATGCTTATTTCCCCGTGTACGGACAGTGACGCGCATCACTCAATGCACAGTAGTAAGAAAATAGTTAATAGTCACGGTGTAAAAACGGACGCTTTTGATGCTGGAAAGGTGTGGAGCAACTATATAATACTATTATGTTTGCGTAATGCTTGGGTATGCATGCAAATTTAAAATGAAAATGGTCAAATTTCGTTTCTCTTTTTCTTACTTCTCCTGTGTTGTGATATTCAGCACTATAGTCTCAGACATATGCCAGATTGCACCTGCGGGCATCTACGTTCAACAAATCTCCCGGGGGGGGGGGGGGAGGGAGGGGGAACCATACCCCCGGACCCTCGAAGCATTTCGGTCAAAATCGTGGACCTCAACTCACACACACCCTAAACCAAAATCCTGGATCCGCCCCTGAATATTTATCGAACCAATATATGTATCATTTATCGAACCAATATATGTACCATTTATCGAACCAATATACGTATGTATCATTTATCGAACCTATATGTATGTATCATTAATCGAACCAATATGTATAATTTATCGAACCAATATGTTTAACAAAACAATTGACATCACATATATACGTTCGATTGAGTTAACTGAAAATAAACATAATCGAACCAATACAGCAGTGCACTATGTGTGTTCAATGTAGCACACATAATTGTTTAAACAAACTATATTTATGTTTGATTAGGTAAATAAATATCAGTTTATTTTATCTTCGATTTATCGAATAAATAGCAGAACTGTTATCTGCAGACAGTGCATATTTATATTCAATTGGGTAAATATATGTTTGAACGAATTTATATTTACGTTTGATTTATTGAACATACAAATAAACCGTTTATTGTGAAATTACAATAATGTATTTAATTATTGAACATATATGCAACCATAAAATAACAATAGTATTTACGTTCGATAATCATCAATATTCATTTTATTATTGAATATAATTATGCGATAATCAAATGAAAATATGCCGATCGAACATAGACACAAATCTACTGCCATACCATTACCCCATGTATTGATAGGCATTATTATACATTTTATACATTTTATATCAGACATCACTTTCCACACTGATATCAGGGGCAATAACCGTGTTTCCTCAACATTTTAACGGACATTACTATTTATTATCTGTATTCAGGTGACGCATTTAATTATAAATAATTAAAAATAGAATGCCTCATTTGCATATGAAAATAGCCGTATACCACCGTATAGTCACTATGCGTAAATGTTTAGAACTGGTGGAATAGGGACACAATTATACACTTATTTAATTCCTATAAAGAATATTTAGTGCCTAATGTGTGGACATGTATCTTTAATTCAGCATTGTAAGGGTTATTTTGTAATTACTGATAACACTGGCGGACAAAATACGTCTTATCAGATGTAAATAGTGTATAGATAAGGCATTAGTGTTGATCAGAATGCACAAATAAAACATTAGTCGAATGTATACTTGTTATTATTTATAATTATACGGACTACAACACCTTCTGGCAGAATGCAGGGAGCTCAAGTTTCTTGACATCAGGTGGGCAAGAGTCACGGACGGACTCCAGGAATGGCTTGATGAGCAAATGGATAGTGCGTTGGACTTCATCACCGAAGGTTCCGAGTTCAAGCTCCCACCCGAAGCATAAAAAGACTTTCATAGATACACGGGGCCCCTAAATCACGTCTCATCCGAGGGACCAGTGTGGTGGAAAAACAATGTAATATTAATATTGTCATCCCTCTCTTCCAGGGGACCGTTTCACTAAACTTCTTACGACTTAAATGTGCGTCTGGAAATTTCAAATGATGGATATACATTTATTGATCGTATAATGTAAATACAATAATTGATTACACGAACACATTGTTAATGTGAAATTTACAGACTATCATAATGTTGCACTTACGAACAATTTAGTCGTACGAAGTTTAGTGAAACGGTCCCCTGGTGGACGAGACTTGAAACAGAGGCCACGCCCCGTCTCTACATTACATTAGCTGGAACGGTAAATGCTAAATCAGCATCGATATTTTCATCACCAATTGAAGGGGTCAATTGAAAGAGGGTGCTAATTCGCCATATGGAATTAATATGAACCTAACATCGGGGGCTCGTTTCACTAAACTTCGTATGACAAAGAAGTTCGAAAGTGCAAACTTAACACTCCCAACAAAATTCACATTAACGGCCGATTTTGTGAAACCTTTCGTGGATTTGTTCATATGAATCACTTACATGTAGGCAGTAAATGGTGTTAGTATACAATAGATGGCCGCGACCCGCATGTCGCACCCGCCGAGGCATTTGATAGTACTAAACGAGCTTTGATAGTTGTATACCGAAAAACATTAACCGGGCGTGCGTACGTAGGTAACAATATAAACAGTTTAGTGAAACTGACCCCGGGTGCGTTCCATGGGAATAGAACTATTTTAGAAACTGCTATATTGGAGGTTTCAACTTGATTTTTTTCAACGCGGTCAACATGAGCTACCATGACCTACACCGATCGCAAAACCAATTAGCTCCATTTCGTCAGTTACAGCCACAAATGTGTTTATATATTCGAGATATCGATGTATTTGAACTGCTCAGGTTTCATCGAAGATGTCACTTCCATGTTACTTTACTGGTACTGCACTCCGCGCAAGCGCAACACGTCGAAATAGGCGCTGGATCCTTGACAAATTACCATTCAGCGACATGCAGAAAATACTGCATAAACGCATTTTCGTATAGTAAACGGCGCAACTTTAGACGAGGAATGCGTTTATGCGATATATCTAAGTATAGCGGAGTAGGATCTCGTCAGGAAACCGGTGCATTTTTCGTCGTGAAACATTTTGCGCCAGGCGCGGAAGTGACCGCTCTTAGATGAATCCCGAGCTGTTTAAATACATCGACGACTCGAATACACAAACACATTTGTGGCTGTGACCGACGAAATGGAGCTGATGGGTTTTGCGACCGGTGTAAGTCCAGATCAGCCTGTTCAGCCGCACATTTCACAATTCAATCAATGAAACACCATTCAAGCTTCTAACGAGCAATATAATCGTTATCAGGCTAACGAGGTGTGTCTTTGATCAGGATCTCATACAATGGTCATACAACCCATAAGCCCCATTTCTCAAGTTACAGGCACATTTACAACCTTTCTTGAACTGAGATTTCTATTTCCCAGTTTTACATAAAGATTGTGGATATCTATCCGGC
Organism: Conchocele bisecta; assembly: GCA_029237695.1. Classification (NCBI taxonomy): domain Eukaryota; kingdom Metazoa; phylum Mollusca; class Bivalvia; order Lucinida; family Thyasiridae; genus Conchocele; species Conchocele bisecta. Next base: position 91,523,422 of record CM055265.1, on the reverse strand, counting down.
TGGTGAACAGGCACCTCATAGATGACACATTCCTTGCTGAATACACCTATGTGGAGTATGAAAAACTTGAAATAACGTTTTATATTTTCTGTTTTCAATTCAAAAGGAAATACAGTGGAACCTCTCTAAACCGAACACAGAGACAATATGGTTGTGCTTAATTTTGCTACATTTTCTCCGATGACAATGTCTGTTCATGATCGAAAAGCACACACGCGTGTCTCGAAATAGTTATATGTATGTTTCACAGTGGAGCGTCTCTAAACCAGACACAGTGGGATGTCTGCAGGGTGTCCGGTTTAGAGAGGTTCCACTGTAGTGTGAGGACTTATTTAAGCCGTCTCGGTGGTGCGGTTCAAATAAGCGGTAACAACATACGTCGGTCGTTGCATAATTAAGAATATTATTTTTCGTAGTAAGACTAAATTATGGGTTTTCAAAATAGGTATTAACTGCCGTCTTGTCTGATGCCGAGATGAGTGTTTTGTACTCGCTGGTCCTTTCAAAATGTCGAATATTCTAATAAAGAAATATTGTTTTGTACATGTTTATTCGAAAACGCCATCTCCGGTTAGCACAATTGGTAACTAGAGAAAGTGAGCAGGGGCTCACGTATACCACCGGCCGCTGCCTGCAACGAAAAATAAAAACTTTAACGCAAATAAATAAAAACAAGAATGTCTCGCCTTGTTCCACATTGACCTTGACCCTGGAGCCGAAGAAAAAAATACGAATAGTCCTATATTCATCTACATATAGTAAAGGGGTTTATAAAGTTTGATGACTGTAGCTGATAAGGTGTTGAAGTAATGACCGTAACACGAAAACTTAACATTGAATGATGACGCCGCCGCCGACGCCGCCGCCGACTCCGGAAAAGCAAAACCTATGTCTCCCTTCCGCTTTCGCGGGCGAGACAAAAACATAGAAGAGTTTCACCTTGACCCTGGGGCCCCGAGAAAAAAAAATAGTCCTATATTCATCTACATATCATAGTAAAGGGATGTATAAAGTTTGACTGTAGCTGATAAGGTGTTGAAGTAATTATCGTAAAACGAAAACTTAACATTGAAAGTATTACAAAACATAGAGTTCGACCTTGACCTTGGGGCCCGAGAAAAAAGATAATAGTCCTATATTCATGTACATATCATAGTAAAGGGATGTATAACGTTTGATGACTAGCTGATAAGGTGTTGAAGTAATGATCGTAACACGAAAACGTAACATTGAATGATGACGCCACCGCCGACGACGCCGCCGCCGACGACGCCGCCGCCGACTCCGGAAAAGCAAAACCTATGTCTCGCTTTCCGCTTTCCGCGAGACAAAAACTAATTTAATGCAAAGTAATTTGACATTGACCTTGGACTTGAAGACCGCATGGGTGTGGTATGGAATGAAACTATGGATGATGATAAAGAAAGTATATCCGACTCACCGTTGCAGAGATAATGGGCACCCAAAAACTTTAACGTGGACGGACGGACACACGGCCGGAAGGTCGGACGGATTTACGAAAACTGAATACCTCTCGACATACTTCGTATGCCGGGGGTATAACGAGTGTGTTTCTCACCAATGCAAGTTCGATCCTCGACCGGAGCAGAATGCCAGATGGTATGGTAGTCGTCAGATCGACCAGCCGGTTTCCTCAGGGTACTCAAGTTTCCTCTAACCATTATGCCACCATCTGTGTCAATGACATATTTGGTTTGTAATCGTTCAAAAAGATGACATGTTTTTAGCTCCAGGTAGTGAAATAAAAGTTGTTGCACAATGCCACCTTATACACTGCATGCGCATGCGTTGGTCGATATCCAGGCAGGGTTGTTTCACGGTTTTCGTGTAGCCCATGGTTACATGTATGATCGTCGCATTGATTACTTTACTGATTGATCTTTGACCCGTTTTGTCAAGAGGTTAGTCATACAATTAACAAAAAATATCGTTAACTGATAAATACCAGAAAAATTATCACAAAAATGAATACTACAACAAATGGGTTGTGTGGAATATAACCGGTATTATTTATTTATGTATCTTTTTGCAATTCTTGATCATCAACTTGGGCCGACGTCTTTGACGTGGCAAAGCTTCCACAAATCTGGTGAAATATAGTTTTCTCTTTTTCCTCGTCGGCAGAGAGGGGTTGATGTATTCTAGAAGTACGTTTTGTTCGTCAGCACTGATCCATCCATCACCACAATGGCCATCGCCGCTTGCGCCATATCAGCAATTGCTAATATCACTAGCGCCATCAGGTGAATATCTACCACCGCTTGCAACACAATTGCTACCACACGCACCACCATCACAATCACCATAATCACAACTACTACCACTATAATAGCCACATCATCACTACAATCGCAAATCACCACACTCCATATCACCACACTCCCTATCACCACACCCCGACCACCAAATTTCATATCACAACGCTCACTATCACCTCAACACATGCATGCCCGTTACCATACTCTCCCCGCGAAATCTCCGACCCGCGACACCAGTCCACGTTAGTCCCGGCCGCAAAATCACCGCCCGCGACAACACAGCCCGCGACAAAACCGCCCGCGAAATAGCTGCGCGCGACAACACTGCCCTTCATCACGACATCATCATTAATATCCTCAACAAACAAAATAACTTTAAAAATGCCGCCGCCTGTGTCATCATCGCCCCCGTCTCCTTCGCCCTCGCCACCATCGCTCCCCAGTCGCCGCGCCCGTCACCTTCGCACACGCCACCAGCGCCCCACATGGAATACAGTAAATGAAACACATTTAAAAATACAATCAAAATAAATTTCCTGAATTATCACTGACCTTACCATCTTCGTACACTCGTTCCACGACCCTCGGCATTCGTGTCCTCTACATCACCTACAAGATTATACAAATATAAGTCAAATGAAATACAGTACATGAAATACATTTTTAAATGCAATATGTTCGTTTCTTTGTTTATTAGTGTTTAACGGCATATCAACAGCTAAGGTCATGTGTAAGGCCTGGCAAACGGGTTCGGTCCCATTTTAACCTGCTGCATTGGGGGGGGGGGGGGGGGGGGGGGGAATCCCAAAATCAAAACGGAATATTTACATTGAGAACAAATATATTCAGCCCTGAAATTAGAATAACCTAACCTGGTGCCAGGTCCATACCACACCAAAGTCACTTGGCCACTTCCCCTAAAATAGGATTACGAATATCGTAATACTCACATAAGGGGTATAACCAGATTCAACTGTCACATACAAAACGCCAAAGACGTATGTGAGGGCCAAACCAGGTCTCCAGTCGGGATTCCGGTAAGAATGAACCCCGATCGTTAAATTATCCATCACATGCTCCCACCTGCCACCCACTAAATGTAATATGAATAAGCTACCCGGACCTGTCAGCGACCTTACAATTACTGTATATCTTCGTCTTAGTGTCCGTTACTTACATATACACTACCATACTACATACATCGTCTTCTGTCTGCATCATGTCCTTGTCTCCGTCTTCACTATTCTGAAACTCATAATGGATAATAGATAGTATGATACATTCAACACCACCAGCAGCCCTGAAATTAGAATAAACTGACCTGGTGCCAGGTCCATACCACACCAAAGTCACTTGGCCCCTTCCCCTAAAATAGGATTACGAATATCGTACTACTCACATAAGGGGTATAACCAGATTCAACTGTCACATACAAAACGCCAAAGACGTACGTGAGGGCCAAACCAGGTCTCCAGTCGGGATTCCGGTAAGGATGAACCCCGATCGTTAAATTATCCATCACATGCTCCCACCTGCCACCCACTAAATGTAATATGAATAAGCTACCCGGACCTGTCAGCGACCTTACAATTACTGTATATCCTCGTCTTAGTGTCCGTTACTTACATATACACTACCATACTACATACATCGTCTTCTGTCTGCATCATGTCCTTGTCTCCGTCTTCACTATTCTGAAACTCATAATGGATAATAGATAGCATGATACATTCAACACCACCAGCAACAACAAACACCACCATCACAAATAGCACCACCACCACCACCACCACCACACCACCACCATCACAAATACCACCACCACCACCACCAACAACAACAAAAAACACCACCACCACCACCACCACCACCACCACCACACCAATTACACCTAGACATATTACACCTAGACATATCCTAGACATATTACACCTAAACATATTACACTTACCTAAATATATTACACATACACCTACTAGGCCTAGTACATCTACACCTACTACAACTAGTATAGTTACATGTATCTTTTACACGCCTGTATTATGTCTTCTGTCTGTAATCATCAGGGTTCTGTATACGTCTACTGAAACGATATTATAATTTAAACTAATTTATCATGCGATCAGATTATTAAATTTTACTTTGCCACTGTTAACAACAAGCTAATACAGTAGAACCACTATAAGGCATGGGCACAACCACTGGGGCGACTGCGACCAATAAGTATTACATTTATATGGATGGTAATAATGGTCTAGAGAAATAACGGCATGTTGCACCATTAAGTATATTTTTTTCATACAAAATTAATAGAACACGGATGCCCCACATATCGCTTTGATAGAAAACGAGGGAAAATTTCATGTCCAAAGGAGGGAAATAATCCATGGCTCAATTTCAAAGCAAAAATAACAATTCACTTTGTGCATCTACACACCATACAGAAGCTACATACCAAGCATCAATCCTCCAGCTATTACGGTTTAAAGGTTTTACAAGTTACATGGCAAAATGGTGAAATTCTAAGTCGAAAAGGGGGAGATAACTCCTGACACAGGGGTTGAATAAAAAATCTAAATAAAATCTACTCATCCTAAGGAAAATACATAAGTTTTAGGTCTGTAGCTAGTACTGTTTAAACGTTTTACGAGTTACAAGGCAATATTGGGAAATTCTAAGTCACAAAGGGGGAGATATTCCATGACACGGGGTTTGAATCAAAAATCGAAATAAACTGTGCGCATCTACTGATCATAAGGAAGCTACATACCAAGTTTCAGGTGTGTAGCTATTAGGTTTAAAAGTATTACAAGTTACAAGCCAAAATTGGAAGGGGGAGATAATCCATAACTCGGGAGTCGAATTAAAATCAAAATAAACTTTGCGCATCTACTCATCATAAGAAAGTTTCATGTATGTAGATAGTACGGTTTAAAAGTTGTACGAAATACAAGATTGGTGAATGATGGACGGACGGAAAGGCGGACGGGCGGACGGACGGACGGGACGGACGAGGGTAGTACTAAATGCCCCCTCCACTATAGTAGTGCGACATAAAAACAGCAGTACAGCTGATAGACCAGGGCAGAAACATGATCCGCTATTAGTATACTAGCATGCATATTGAACACATTTTCTGGCAAAATACTTTGTAGTTATGTCACGGTATTTGTGCAACTCACAGTATTAAAAAATCCCGCCCCCTACTATATCATTGCGCAAAATAACATACATAACAAAGAACTCATATTAATTCATAACAGTTAATAGTGTATAAAGTATACACAAACTTTTGCAATAACACACATATAGCACAAAAAAGAAAACATCAGATGTATTACGCTGAAACGGTAAGATAGCTCGCTGTTTTACTGTTGTTGAACTACTTTTTTATGGCGTAGTACCGCGTGTTTTTCTAAAGTTAAACCCGCAAACAGTGACACTGCGACCGCCACTTAACTCATTAGCATATTATCTGCAATGACTGAGAATTTCCATATAGTTACTAAATCCGAGCTAATAGCTTGGATAAATAGCTCGGATAAAAAGAACTAAACGAACTAAACTAAACCCATTCGACATGGGATGATTTTATACAAGTAAACGCACTACAATAGTAAACGTTCTTCGATAAAATTATCTGTGTTTATTTGTGTTTAACGGCATATCAACAGCTAAGGTCATGTAGGCCGGGCAAACGGATTCGATCCCGTTTTAACCTGCTGCATTGGGGGAAACTGAACATGATGTATTGAAATAGTAAAGTAATCTATCAAGGGATATAGAAGTTATGACAGAATTGAGAAACTCCGGCGAACTTCTTAATCAAGGTATATGATCACGTGGTACTAACAACTACAACAAGTACCGATTCAAAGTACGTATTATGTTATTGTGTCCTTATTACGCAACGGATTTTGATGAAATATGGAGCATCAAACGCGTCTTGCTAAGCTGCACTTGGTGGTCTCAGTATTTTCTCACTGCGACCGCCACTTAACTCATTAGCATAGTATCTGCAATGACTGAGAATTTCCATATAGTTACTAAATCCGAGCTAATAGCTCGGATAAAAAGAACTAAACGGATTCCATTCGACATGGGATGATTTTATACAAGTAAACAAGAAGTTATACAAGAAGTTATGACAGAATTGAGAAACTCCGGCGAACTTCTTAATCAAGGTGTATGATCACGTGGTACTAACAACTACAACAAGTACCGATTCAAAGTACGTATTATGTTATTGTGTCCTTATTACGTAACGGATTTTGATGAAATATGGAGCATCAAACGCGTCTTGTTAAGCTACACTTGGGGTCTCTGTATTTTCTCACAAACTTCTGTCGTTGTTGCGAATAATCGATTTCCGTGCCAGAGATACGGAAATCGATTCTTCGCAACAACGACAGAAGTCAGTGCCAAACTCCCTAGACCATCAAATGCAGCTCATGAAAACGCGTTTGCTGCGCCATATTTCATCAAAATCCGTTGCATATTATGGACTACATCAAATAATACTTACTTTGGAGTGGGCGACATTATTGTTGTTGTAACCACGTGATCATGCACCTTGTTAATGTGTGAACGAGTTCAAAGTTGTAGTTTAAACATAGTTTATTGCATATAAGTACAATGGGCGTGGGCTACAAGTTCTCACACCATTAATTACAGCCCTTACCCAAAGTTGTGATGTATTGAAATAAGTAAAAGAACCATCAAGATATATAGAAGTTATGGAAAACATGGGAAACTCCGGCGAACTAATGTGTGAAAAAGTTCAAAGTTGTGAAAGTCAAACGGTCAATGTCATATTAAGGGCAGCATGAATGTGTGGCATATATATACACGTATGCTATGTTGAACTATTTAAGAAATCCGCCAACGGATATAGAAGTTATGACATAATTGAGAATCTCCGGCGAACTTCTTAATGTGCCGGACACAGTGACGGACGGACACACGGACACACAATCCAAACACTATATATGCTTCCGGCTCTACCGAGACCGGGGGCATACTTTTCTTAAATTGTATTATGGAAATAAATATTGTGTTTACATTACATTGTGGATACAGCTACGGAGCTTTATAAGGGACATAAGAGAAACAAATGTTCTTGCAAATTTGTTCTAACTCATTCGAATTCGCTCTAACGCATTTAAATTCAATTTCATTCTTGCGTTCTAACGAATTCACTTATTTCGTTGTAACGCATTCCAATTCGCTGTAACGTATTATAATTATTTCTAACCAATTCAATTATTTCATTCTAACGAATTACTAATTGAATTGGTTAGAACGAAGTTGAATTGGTTAGAACAAAATAATTGAATTGGTTAGAACGAATTGCAAAGCTTTGCAACGAATTCGAATGCGTTACAACAAATTTTAATGCATTATAATAAATAAGTGAATTCGTTAGAACGCAATAATCAAATTGACTTCGAATGCGTTAGAACGAATTGGAATGACTTAGAAATAATTCGCATGGGTGGGGCGTAGAATGAAAATACGGATCATGATACACATCTAATATGTGAAATTTCGAGTGAATTGGCGAAGTGGTTTCAGAGATATAGTATTGTTAAAAACTTTAACCTAAATGCACAAAACACTTTAAGGTAAATTTCAAATCACTTTGACCTGGACAATGGGCGCAGGGGCCGCACGGGTCGGGCGTAGCATGAACATATATATCATGATACATACCTATGTGAAGATTCGAGTGAATTGGCGAAGCGGATTCAGAGATATATTTTTCTTATTAATACAATAATTCACCACGGAAGCGGTGTCGCGCCTCCCGAGGCATTTGACCGTAACATGATCATGGGCATGTGCTAAAGTAAGCATCACAACAAACGTTAGAGAAGTACATGCTTAAAACACGAAACAAGTGAAGTTTAGAGAAACGTTTTGACATAATAAAATTGCTGACTGTTTTCACAACCATGTGAAGGTCAAAAAGGTCAAGGTCATGTTAATGGCGGCATGCGTCTGTTCCAAATGCTTACATGTATCAAGTGTCCAAATATTGAAGCAATCCGTCAAGTAATATTACAGTTATATCATGATGAAGAAACTTGAACAAACTTTTTGACGCAACAAAATGGCTAAGTGTTTCAGCAAAAATGTGAAGGTACAAAATGTCAAGATCATGTTAATGGCGGGATGAGTGTGTTTCAAATGGGTACATACATCAAGTGTCAACATATTGAAGCAATCCGTCAAGTAATATTAAAGTTATACCATTATGAAGATTGTTCAAACTTTTTGACGCAAGAAATTGGCTATGTATTTCTGCGAAAATGTGAAGTTAAAAAAGGTCAAAAGCATGTTAATGGCGGCATGAATGTTTCATAATGCTCTCATGTATCAAGGGTCCAAACATTGAACGCATGAGTGTGTTCCTAATGCTTACATGTATCAAGTGGCCACATATTGAAGCAATCCGTGAAGTAATATTAAAGTTATAGCATGAAGACGAAGCTTTTACAACGTTTTTGACGCAAAAATATGGTTAAGTGTTTCAACAAAAGTGTGAATGTAAAAATGGTCACGGGGACGAAGTTTGTATAAAGTTTTGACATTTCTGACGATTACGACGAAGACAATGACGACGATGACGGAAAATGCGGCGACTATAGTCATGATGAAAAGCAGGTGCGACAGGCAGGTGCGACAGGCAGGTGCGACACAAACGGCTAAAAAGTACATGAAGTTTCAAGTCGATCCGACTTACGGCAGAGTAATGGGTACCCGAAAACTTTAGGTCTCACGGGACAGTGGGCAGCTAGCTTTAAAAAGGGGGTGGACGATTTTCTATATATTTGACTACCGACCCTGTAAGTTACACCAGTGTGTCTAGAAAAATAGGTTTATGAATATTTCTTGACTTTGGGAGGCTTGACTAGGTGTATTTTTTTAGAGTATTTCATAATTCTACGAAACTGAATGTTAGCTCCAGTTGATTTTGACATCTTGAAAAATGTCGCCTGCTATGCTTTCTCGCCGGTACGGTTTAGCGTCAGAATTTAAGGTATTTTTCGGGCATTTGTAGCGAAAATTTGAGCTGGTTATGACCCCGCTTTGAAATCATTTTCAGAAAATGGTGTGGTGTTACAAGTGATAGAACAAGACATAGCAAAGTATCTGTGCCTCATATTTTCATGAAAACAATTCCGATAAATTCAGTCGTGTTGAAACTTTTGGCCAAAAATAGGTGGGTGGGGTAACTTTGTAAAACATTAATTGAACACATCTGATGCGGTTACTGAATTTTTATTGTGGCGCGCGATTTGTACTTCATTTGCGAGTATTTTTCAATACTTGTCGCAAGAGCCTCCTTAACTGATTATGAGAGGCGGTGATTTTTATAAGTCACCCGCCGCCCTCAGAAAAGCAGTCAATTTTGGCTATTTTCAACCGTCCCGTGATGCCTTAACACAAATCGGACGGACGGATGCTGTATATCCCATGAGATAATTCATATACCCGGGGTTAGTTAAGAGTACATAGCTATACTGTCTGTTTCACGAAACCTGTCCAAAAGTTACGGCCATTTAAACAATACAAAAACAATATTTTTTGGTAATATTAAATTCCAAGTCATCAGATTGTTTTCAAAATAAATGGGCTCCTTCGTCTTGCCGTGATAAACATGTATACCGAATTTGTTTACGAGCGGTGAAGTAGAAGAGTGATTGCGAGGACAAAGATACAGAGTGCGAAAAATAAAAATGGCCGCCAAGGGGAGATAAGTTATCGAAAAGTTTTGAAAATCAATGGGAATTTTCGTCTTGCCGTGATAAATATGTGTACCGAATTTGGTTACGAGCGGTGATGTAGAACTTGAGTTATTGCGTGGACAAGGATACAGAGTGCGAAAAATAACAAGAGTTGTCAGAAGACAACAAAAATCGCCTGTGGCAGCCTTCACTCAAACTTGGCACAGTTGTATAAACAACATGAATATTATAACTTGACCTTGGGTTAAGGGGCGTGCGGTGGACCTTGACATTGTGGTTAGTGGTGGAAGGTGGGTCGTGGATTTGCTATAGCATGATATAGCATATTCAGATGAATGCATTTATGAAATATCAATGCGCTCCCTGAAAACAGAAGTTATACAAAATTTAACCCAACATTAAGTTTATGAACGCACTAAGCTCGGGATTTTATACAGCATGATAGTTATTCACATGAGGAATGCAGCTATGAATGTGCTAAGTTTATGACCTTGACCTTAGGGAAAGGGGTGGGTGGGTCATGGATTTGCTGTAGCACAATATAGGATCATCAGATGAATGCATGTATGAAATATCAAGGCGTTCCCTGTAAAGAAACATAACTTATAAAAAGACATTTACGCCAACGTTAAGTTATGAACTTGCTAAGTTTGTGACCTTGACCTTGGGGTAAGGGTTGGCTGGTGGGTCCTGGATTTGCTACAGCATAATAGAGGGTCATCTGAGGAATGCATGTATGAAATATCAAGTCGTTCCATGGAAGGAAACAGATGTTATAAGACATTTACCCCAACGTTAAGTTTATGAATGTGCCAATTTTGTGACCTTGGGGTAAGGGGTGGGCTGTGGGTCATGGATTTGCTATAGCACGATAGAGTATCATCAGATGAATGCATGTATGAAATATCAAGTCGTTCCATGAAAGGAAACGGATGTTATAAGACATTTACCCCATCGTTAAGTTAATGAATGTTCCAAGTTTGTGACCTTGACCTTCGAGAAAGGGGTGGGGGTGGGTCATGGTTTTGCATGGTTTTACACGATAGAGTATCATCAGATGAATGCATGTATTAAATATGAAGGTGTTCCCTGTAAATAAACAGAAGTTACACAAAATTTACCCAACGTTAAGTTTATGAACATGCTTAGTTTGTGACCTTGACCTTGTGGTAAGGGTTCGGTGGTGGGTCATGGATTTGCTACAACATGATAGAGGGTCATCTGAGGAATGCATGTATGAAATAACAAGGTGTTCTATGAAAGGAAACAGACGTTATAAGACATTTACCCCAACGTTAAGTTTGTGGACGCTACACGCCGGGGGTATGCCATAAGCACTTCTGCACTTCTTCTGACTGCACTTCGTACTTCGTGCAGTCACGCTAAAAATGGCCGCTAAGGGGAGATAAGTCATCGGAAATTGGAATACATCATACGTCCCGTTTTTATCCGAGCTATTAGCTCGGATTTAGTAACTATATGCAAATTCTCAGTCATTGCAGATATGCTAATGAGTTAAGTGGCGGTCGCAGTGTCACTGTTTGCGGGTTTAACTTTAGAAAAACACGCGGTACTACGCCATAAAAAAGTAGTTCAACAACAGTAAAACAGCGAGCTATCTTACCGTTTCAGCGGAATACATGTGTTTGCTTTTTTTGTGCTATATGTGTGTTATTGCAAATGTTTTTGTATACTTTCTAAACTTTTAAATGTTATGAATTATTATGCGTTCTTTGTTATGTATGTTGATATTTTGCGCAATGATATAGTAGGGGGCGGGATTTCTTAAATGACCATCAGATTAAAGCTTACATTCGGAACTTTACATAGGTCAATGACTCGATAAAATCCGACATTGGACAGCGAAATGATGATGATTTAAAGCAGAAACATTGTTTTTTTGACAGCTACATACCGTTTTAATCATCTTGAGCCATCGATATTATTAATCAGTGTCCATTTTACTTAACAAATCAACGAATCTATAATGAATTTAGTAAAACAGTTCGCGCGGAAATCCAAACTTTCCAAAGAGGTGCTAGCAATTTTTTGATAATTACACGTCATGTGTGTTAGCGCATACGCTGCCGGCTTGACGTTACACAGCATATACAGTACGATACACTTCACAAAGGAAACGTTGTCTTGAGTTTGAATAAGGATAATAATTATCTCTAGATTATTTGTATTATGAATTAAAAAAAGTATATTTAAATAATTAGATATTAATTTAAATAAATATTTCGGCCTCATTTACTCAATAAATTAAAATTGAATGTGTAGCTGAAATGAAAGTGAAAGTAGAACGTTTGTTATATCCTCCGGGTTACAAATCGCTGAGGATTCCTATTTGAATTGGAAAATGATATGAATTTTAAATTTAAGAGACTGTCAGGAGAAAATGGACTGATGACATATGTCACCAGTCTAGTTCCTGAGCTATGACTGACAGGAAAAGGGACTGATGACATATGTCACCTGTCGCGTTCCATGCATGACTGCTCGCTCTTGTTTGTAATTGTTGCAAAATATATAAAGTTTAAACTGTGTATACAAAACTATAGATATACCCCTCCCCCGGCATGCAAAGTATGTCGAGGGGTATATAGTTTTCGTAATTCCAACCGTCCACGTTAAATAATTTGGCTACCCATTATCTCTGTGACGGAAAGTCGGATGGACCTCAAACTTCATATACTTCCTTATCATCAACCATATTTTCATTCCATACCACACTCATGCGGCGTTCATTTCCAAGGTCAAGGTCAAATTACTTAGACATTTGCATCCGTACGATTTGCCTTAAAGTTTTCTGCAACCGTAAGTCAGATTGACTTCAAACTTCATATACTTCCTTATCAGCATCCATATGTTCATTCCATACATGTACCACACCCATGTGGCATTAATGTCCAAGGTCAAGGTGAAATTACTTTGCACAATCATGTTTGTCAAGATAAATATTGTTTTTGCAGCATTGATAATGTATACAGGGATCCTCCAGATTATTGGACAAAAATGGCAGTTTATTTACGATATGTTTCTTAAAATAGCAGCTATGGGCATACTATATTCACAGAACAATCCTCGGTTCTTGCTGTCTCAATGAATGTAAACTATGTAGCAAAATATGCCATCTTTCTCACTTAAAATTGGGTCAGATCATTAGTGGTAAGATTGCCCCAAAATTAACATCGACAATCAGTTATCGGGACAAACGTATAGACTAATCGTCTTATAACTTCTATTCTCATGTCGAAATCGTAATTGTATCGCCTGTAAACCAGTGTAAACAGCAGTGTGTATTTCTAGATTGCCCCAAAATTAACATCGACAATCAGTTATCCGGACAAACGTATAGACTAATCGTCTTATAACTTATATTCTCATGTCGAAATCGTAATTGTATCGCCTGTAAACCAGTGTAAACAGCATTGTGTATTTCTGCAGAAAAATCAGTTAACCTTCGTTTCTTGGAAAACACCGTATTTATAGAATGTATTGTATTTATAGAACAATGACGTAATTGGGCGCACTCGATTGAGCCCCTGCATGACTTTTGTCGTTGTAATCAAATTGTGGACAGAGTTGGGAATGTGTTCAGCACATTTTACTAAAATGTTTACCATGCCGACATATTCTTCACACTGGCATGGAAACAGCATGCACATGCGTGACTCAAATGCATTCGTTGCAAAATAGGATCAAAAGAATGCGCTTAATTAACAGGTATTTTCATTTGTCCGATAAACTGATTGTCCGGATAATTGGTATGACCCCTGTACTGATTCGACGAATATATTGATTTTAAATGGAGTATATATGATATTTGTTTGTGAAATATTAAAATGGTTGCCATGACAACCAATATTATTAAACGTTCACATGTTAAGTGTATTGCAAGATGGTAACAGTACTCGGGTGTATTGCATTGGTTTCAAAAAGTAAATACCTTTTCAACAAATACTATTTTTGTGTTTTCCTATATTGGTTACCATGGTTACTATGGTAATGCATATACATTTCAGAACTAGTGTATAACAACATATGACAAAGCAATATATCCTGTGAGTATATATAGTCGGGAAATTATTGAGCAAGTGAAGCTTATATGTAGCTGACCATTTGAATAGTTGCTGTCTCAACTACTGATAAGCCGCAATACATCTATTCCGCAAAGTTCCGCATCCCTCCTGGTGCCAATTCTTAAGACTACAATGTACTATCCAACAAATGAATTCTTAGTATATGTGTCCTCCACAAGCACGTACTGCTAAGGATTTCAGGACTTTCAGTCCTTTGATTTAAAACGGGCGTATACAAATTAGTTCGTGTAACAGACAGATATAGTGCAACCTGTTGCATAGAAAGCGGAAAACGTGCAGCTAGCCCGGGGTAAAACAACTAAACTGACGAATGTTAGTTTATGCAATATCGATATTTACACATCGACTATTGTGTGTCAGAGGTTGGTAAGCAATTTTAACATGTGTAGACAGTAGAAAAGTTTGCATCTATACATGTATGCAAAACTGAGCACGAAAACGGCCAACGCCGCACGCTGTACACCATAGCCTATTTCACCAACATTGCAAAGTATAGTTTTCTAGCAAAGTATACTTTGAGGGAGTAACCATTTATTTTTCCTGAAATGCATAATGTCATAGAAATAACGATTTCATATATTTGATGATTAAAAGTATGCAGCATTATTATACTGAATTTATTACATTATCACAGCCAAAATGGCTGTGATAATGTAATAAATTCAGTATAATAAAAATTAATAAATTTATCCTAAAATTGAAAATTTCTCCCTCAAAGTATACTTTGCTAGAAAAGTATACTTTGCAATGTTGGTGAAATAGGCTATTGTGGTCAATGTGTGAAGTCATAGCTTGACATATGGAACACCGGCTCAGACAATGGACTTTACGGCGGCTACCGTAGCCCAGACCAGTCTACACATCCGCACAGTTCGATCAGGGGCTACACTGACCTTACGGCGGCTCGCGTAGCCCAAACCAGTGTACGCATCAGCACAGTTTGATCAGGTGTTACATTTATAGTAATTCAAGCAATACAGAGTTAATAGTGTCACCGAGGAGCAGTTTCTGGTCAGTTTATCGACTGTATGACTAAATATGGGGGCTCAGGGGGCCGTTTTACTAAACTTCGTACGACTAAAATATTCGTAAGTGCCAAATTATGATAGTTTGTAAATTTCACATTAACAATGTTTTTTTGCAAACAATTTGATTTAAATTTATTGAGCATAGGCTGCAAATGCAGCCTATGCTCAATAAATGTAAATAAATCCATTATTGAATTTTCCAGACGATCCTAAATTTGCACTTACGAACATTTTAGTCGTACGACGTTTAGTTAAGAGGCCCCAGATCTGTACTGATCACAAACGTCATATGAATCATTCTATCGCCAGCGACCCAGTAGAGATTGGTGCACTATAACGTTATCACCACAACAAGACAAATCAAAGTGCTGAAAGGACTGAATCTGTATCGTCAGAAACCAAAACAAATAGGTAGACATAATGAAATATGAATTATAACCGTTTATAAAAGTTTTGTTGTTTACCACATAATAATTACATAATAATGTTTCGACGTATAAACCTGTCCGAAAAAATAGCGATCGACAGTCATAGCTCATGAGTCTAACTAGAACATGTGTGCATAGAACACGGGATGCCCCACATACCGCTTTGGTAATAAACGAAGTCCAAAATGGGAGATAATCCATGACTCGGGGGTCGAATCGAAAATATAAATAAGGAAGCTACATACCAAATTTCAGTTGTGTAGCTAGTATGGTTTAAAAGTTTTACGACTTACAAGACAAAATTGTCAAATTTGAAGTCGAAAAGGGCGAGCTAATTCATTACCCGGGGTCAAATCCAAATCCAGATAAACTTTGCGCATCTGCCCATCATATGGAAGCTACATACCACATTTCAGGTCTGTAGCTGGTACGATTTAAATGTTTTACGACTTACAAGGTTGGTGTCAGACGGAATGACGGACGGGACGGGGCGGGACAGACGGACTGAGGAGAAGGGCACAACTATGCCCTAACACCACTACCGTGGTGGAGCATAAAAGTAGATAAATAAAGTGGCGATACCTAAAAATAGTAACATACATAGGACGTTGACATAACTATCTGACGATACAGTAAAAATCTGAAATTTGAAAACCAGTTTTGTGCAGTCTGATATATTTCATTTTGCGAAATTCGGCTTCTTGGTTGGGTTTGGAATGAAAATATGGCTGATGATAAACAAGCACACGGATTTCCCGTGTAAACGGGTTGCGGGAATAAACCTGGGTCAGTGACAATATCAGCTTAGCTTCATAAGGACCTACATGCACACGCTAATTTGATGGTGCACGGCCAATGTCTATCTGGGGCCCGTTTCACTAAACTTCGTAAGACTAAAATGTTCATAAGTGCAAAATTATGATAGTCTGTAAATTTCACATTAACAATGTTTTCTTGCAAACAATTATTGAATTTAAATTTATTGAGCATAGGCTGTGCAGCCTATGCTCAATAAATGTAAATCCATAAATTGAAATTTACAGACGATCTTAAGTTTGCACTTACGATCATTTTAGTCTTAAGAAGTTTAGTGGAGTGATGCTCTACATAAAAGATACAATACATTTCACCAGAAGACATGACTTAGAAATAACTCCATTAGAAAACATATGGGTTGAGCTATTGCTAAACAAAAAGAAAGTCCTTCTTGGCCTATTTTACAGACCACCAAACTCTGATATTAATTATAATAACACAATTGAAGACTCTATACACCTAGCCATTGACACAGATATTAAAGACATAATAATTACAGGTGATTTCATTATAATACTCTAGCTCCGCCGACATCCAGAAAGTTAATATATCATACAACAATACAGTCTTCACCAGGTAATAAACGATTGTACACACTTTACAGAAACATCATCTTCTATTATTGATCTCCTGTTTGTATCAGATAAGAACACACTTGTAACTAGTGGCGTTGCAGACCCATTTCTGAACCAGGAACATCGTTACCATTGCCCAATTTATGCTGTGTTTAAATTCAGAAAACCCAAATCAAAAACATTCAGAAGAGATATATGGTTATACGAGCAAGGGAACTACGAATTATTGAGAGAAAGCATTCAGTCCACCGATTGGGAAACATGTACTGACGATAATATTTCCTGTTATGCCAAATCATTTACAGAAAAACTTATCGAAATAATGAAAGAGTGCATTCCAAACAAAACTGTTACAATCCGACCAAAGGAACCTCCTTGGCTTACGAAAGTAATAAAAAAGAAAATTAAGGAAAGAAAACGAGCGTATCATAAGGTAAAACGAACTCAATTAGACCGCCATTGGAATAAATTTAAACTAATTCGAAATGATACTATATCATTAATACGTAAATCGAAGGAAACCCATTATATACTACCATGTCTGATAGTTGAACAATAATGAGACAACATCAAAAAATTGGTGGAGTACCTTAAAAGCTTTCATGTCTCCATCCGCAAACCGCTCTATACCACCGCTGAATAATAACTCAAATATTTCTGAAACAGACTCTGATAAGGCAAATATGCTGAACAACTTTTTTCGAGACCAAACTATTCTGGAAGGTGCGAATAACGAAATACCCGAAATACCAACCTTTCCAGTAGATGAACAGCTATCGCAAATCCAAGTATCACATGAAGAAGTACTTTTAACTTTAAAGTCTGTACCGATTGGTAAATCCGTCGGACCTGATTGTATTGATAAAAGCGTTTTACGCGAGGCATGTAACGAACTTGCATTGCCTCTATGCAATCTATATAATCGCTCTCTAAACGCAGGTATGTTTCCAGAATCTTGGAAAGAAGCACATGTATGCGCTGTGTACAAAAAAGGAGATCCAACGCTTGTTAATAACTACCGTCCAATCTCTCTATTAAATACCATCGAAAAAGTATTTGAAAGAATTGTCTTTAAGCATATATATAATTTCTTGCATCGTAATAAAATACTTACTCCTAAACAGTCAGGTTTTATACCAAATGATTCTACAATAAACCAACTAAACATATTTGTATGATACATTTTGCCACGCTCTTGATGACGGTAAAGAAGTGAAAGTAGTGTTTTTTGATATTAGTAAAGCGTTTGACAGAGTATGGCATAAAGGATTATTAGCAAAACTGAACTCAATAGGATTAACATTGGTATTGTTCTCAGGTGGTTTAGTAGTTATCTACAAAATAGACGACAACGAGTAGTTATACCGGGCACCAAATCTGATTGGAATTTGATAAATGCCGGTGTGCCTCAGGGTTCTATCCTTGGACCACTTCTGTTTTTAATATATATTAATGATATTGTAGATGCCATAAATTCTAACATACGACTATTTGCAGACGACACTAGTTTATACATCGTCGTAGATGACCCAGGAGAATTACTACAAGGCGATATAGACACAATTACAAATTGGTCAACGAAATGGCTTGTCACGTTTAATCCTGCCAAAACTGAATCATTACTCATATCTCGAAAAATTATCAAACCCCCAACATCCTCAACTTCACATGTTTGACCAACCAATAACTGAAGTAGAGAGCCACAAACATCTCGGCATATTTTTAGCAGATGTTTGTACTTGGAATAATCAAATATTATATATCAAAGATAAAGCGTGGACCAGAATTAACATTTTGAGGAGCTTGAAATTCAAACTCTCACGAAAAACATTACAGACTATTTATATCGCATTTATACGTCCAGTCCTTGAATACGGCAACATTATATGGGACAACTGTCTATCAAGCGAAAAATACGAACTAGATAAAATACAGCATAGAAGCCGCAAGAATCGTAACAGGCGCAACCAAACTAGTATCATTGAACGATCTATACCAGGAATTAGGGTGGAAAGCTTAGGCGAACGAAGACGGAAACAGAAATTAATATTGTTTTTATAAAATGGTTAATGGTTTAACACCTGCGTACTTGTCATCACTTGTCCCACAAAATGTAGGTGGCACCTCACGATACAATCTACGAAATGACAGTAATATTCATCCACCACATTCACGCACTGTATTATATACTAATTCATTCTTACCTTCAGTTATTAGAGAATGGAATCAGTTAGCGCTCCCTGTCCGTGAGTCTTCGACATTAACGACGTTCAAGACGCTCATCAATACACAGTCTACTGTGATACCAAATTATTACTATTACGGACTCAGGAAAGCACAAGTTCTTCATACCAGATTACGTACTAACTGTAGCTCACTCAATTACGATCTCTATCAGAAAAACATTTTAGATTCACCCCTGTGTCGCTGTGGCAGCATTGAAAACGTACAGCATTACCTCCTTAACTGTCCATATTACCATGATATACGACAAGATTTATTTCAAACTATCACCCAAATCCCTGATGTAAATCTCCAATTACTAATAAATGGTACAATAGACATATTATTATTTGGGTCAAACGAACAATCATATCAGGATAACACTAAGGTATTCCAAACCGTACACACGTATATTCTGCGTATTAAGCGATTTGTGTAATAATATACGTACAGTTCGATGTGTATCTCATAAATTGTAACATTGGTGTGCCTACTTAGCCTCCTGCGTGACGATGATGGACCCTCTAGTGGCACATGCATTTTTATTTTTATTTTTTTTTATTTTTTTTTCATTATTTTTATTTTTTTTATTTTTATATATATCTTTGTTTTTCTTTTCATTTCCTTTTTTATTTTTTTTCTAATTATCAATAAAAATTCAAATATTTGATAGAATACTATTGGTTACGGCCAATATATTTTCTTTTCATGTCATCTTTTGTTTTTATGAGCAAAATTGACAGTTGTTTCCCTTGTACACTTCGTTCAAGATATATCGAGTAAAATACTATTATTTTGCTTGATAACAATCCATAAACATAATAGTGTTTTGTATCTGCCATTATTACACCAACTGGTCTCATGCTGACAAAGTGACAAATGCGTGGTTTTTGTACTTTGCCAGCTTGTGACCCTAATTGCATTGATCAAGGAGAGGAACTCTATAAGATAGTAATCTTTCGTTCCAATCCTTCTATTCTGAATATTTGTTTATACCTGATGTAAATTGTTTATAATAAAATATGTTTATACCAAGAAGTTTAGTGAAACGGGCCCCAGGTACGGAGCCCCGCATGCGACATGGATTGTTATTTCGTGGGAACGAATTGTTTAATTGAGGGAACGAATTGCTAAATCGTTGGAACGAATTGTTATTTCGTGGTACAAAAAACAATTCTACGTCGACTGCGAGGCTCCGTATTCTGATGTGCAAATGATGTAAGTTCACTTTCCTTGCTGGGACAAGTAGGAGAAAATTGGGAAAACAAACACGCAAACAAATCGTGTCAAAGCAGGCCATGTACAAACATATAGGCGAACTATTTTCAAACAGCGAGACTGGTGGAATAAATGACTAAATATAATTAAATAAATGTAGACGTACGGACGGACAGGGGTAAACTATTATGCACCCCCTCCTCCCCCAATAAACTTCATCCCAATTATTAGGTCCCTATTTATAAAACGTAGGATCTTGACATTGACCTTGGGCATCATTGCATGAAACTATGAATGATACCACACACACACACACACACACACACACAACACACACACACACGCGCACACACGCACGCACGCACGCACACACACACACACACACACACACACACACACACCTTTTGCAAAAGTCAGGCCCGTACGCAGAGGGGGTGCGGCGGGTACGTACGCATCCCCCTTAACCCTTTCAACGCCACATGCGTGATGATTGGATTGGTTGCAAAATTAACATATACAAATCCATTCCAAACAGTGAGACTGGTGGAATAAATTACTAAATATAATTAAATAAATGTAGACTTACGGACGGACAGGGGTAAAATATTATGCCCCCCCCCCCACCCCCCCCCCCCCTCCTCCCCTAATAAACTTCATCCCTATTATGTCCCTATTTATAAAACGTAGGACGGATCTAGACATTGACCTTGGGCATAGGGGGCATGTGTGAGACATTGCATGAAAATATGAATGATGCCACACAGACACACACACGCACACACCATTCGCAAAAGTCAGGCCAGTACGCAGAGGGGGTGCGATGGGTGCGTACGCATCCCCCTTAACCCTTTCAACGCCACA
Source organism: Conchocele bisecta (assembly GCA_029237695.1). Taxonomy (NCBI): domain Eukaryota; kingdom Metazoa; phylum Mollusca; class Bivalvia; order Lucinida; family Thyasiridae; genus Conchocele; species Conchocele bisecta. The sequence goes on along the minus strand of CM055265.1, from coordinate 91,502,137 downwards.
TGAGTGATGATTGGATTGGTTGCAAAATTAACATTTTATTAACAGTTTATTAGGGGTGAAAGGGTTAATCTGCCGAGGTCGATAACGCACCCCCACCCGCCCTAAATAAATTCCGGCGTACGGGCCTGAAAGTATGCAAAAAGGACATGGTCATGTTGTGAAAATACACCATCAGCACAAATTATGACTTCTACATGTAACATATTGACTTACCGGGTCTTCTGTCTCCACTGGTCGGCCGCCAGAGCCCCACAGGGGACATGAATGTTTTTTTTATTTTTTATTAATTCGTTCCCACGAAATAACAGTTCGTTGCCTCAATTTAACAATTCGTTCCTTCGAATTAACAATTCGTTCCCACGATATAACAGTTCGTTCCCTCGAATTAACAATTATTTCCCATGAAATAACAATTCGTTCCCTCAATTTAACAATTCGTTCCCTCGAATTAAGAATTCGTTCCCACGATATAAAAAAAAATTCGCACGAAATAACAATTCGTTCGCATGAACGAATTGTTATTTCGTGCAAACGAATTGTTAAATGGAGGGAACGAATTTTTGTTCGTGGGAACGAATTAATAAAAAAGGAATTCAACGTCCTCTGCGGGGCTCCGTACAATACCCATTCAAATGTCAATGTCAGGTGATGAGCGACAATGTACAATACAATAGCACCCATGACATTGGTGATTGGGCACAGGTGTACAACGTACAATACTACGGAGCCCCGCAGGTGACATGGATTTTTTTTATTAATTCGTTCCCACGAAATAACAATTCGTTTCCTCAATTTAACAATTCGTTCCCTCGAATTAACAATTAATTCCCACGATATAACTATTCGTTCCCTCGAATTAACAATTCGTTCCCACCAAATGACAATTCGTTCCCTCAATTTAACAATTCGTTCACTCGAATTAATAATTTGTTCCAACGTGGTAACGAATTAATAAACAAATATTTCAAAGTACCCTTTGGGGCTCCGTACAATACTCATGACAGCCAGTTCCACAAACACTCAACAATTTACGTGGTCAAGTCGACAGCACTCATGTCAATAGTGAGCGACAATGTACAATACAATAGCACCCGTGACATTGGTGACTGGTCACATTTTGTGTCTTACTGGGAAAATGGAATGTTAGCTTTTGCAGCAACCCTCATTCAACTCATTCACATAGTTTGACCATGGTTTACACCATTTACCATTGTATTAACCCGACATACTTTTAACAAACAATGCATCCTTTCCATGCTGCAGGAGGAGTGTGATATCATATCAGGAGCTAGACTGGTCACCAATGGCATCATAGACTCAATTTCTCTAATGCACCCTATGTCATAATCCGAAATATATGCCATTGTAATGGGGAAGCCATATAATACATTGTCATTGAGAAATTTAGCATACACAGTTTGGGACCAGTGTAGCACGAGATGAGACTGTGTATTTACACTGCCTGATGGTCTGTCCTTCATTCAAATAATCACATATTCTTGTAAGGGTAAACTGCAATTCTGTTCATAAATGCATGCTTTTTTTATTTAGATCTACACGATTTGCCGTTCGTTCGATCGATGGCAGTTTCTTGTAAGGGTTTACACTGCCATTATGTCGATAACTATATGCAGTCTGGTCAGGGTCTACACTGTATACCAGTAAGTCCATAAATCAATGACACTTGAATCAGGGTTTACTCTGTTTAATCGCCAGACATAAGTACATTAATTATGAGACTCTCATAAATTTCAAGTTTTGGAATGAAATAAAGGAGCATGCGCAATTCCCACGAGATAGCATCTCGTTACCACGACATAGCATCTCGTTCCCACGAGATAGTATCTCGTTACAACGAGTTAGGATCTCGTTTTCACGATATAGGATCTAGTTCCCACTAGGTAGCTATCTCGTTCCCTCGACATAGCATCTCGTTCTCACGAGATAGCATCTCGTTATAGCGAGTTAGGATCTCGTTTCCTCGACATAGCATCTCGTTCCCACGAGATAGCATCTCATTCCCACGAGATAACATCTCGTTACCACGAAGTAGCATCTCGTTCCCACTAGATAGCATCTCGTTATAACGAGTTATGATCTCGTTTCCACGATATAGGATCTAGTTCCCACTAGTTAGCTATGCCGTTCCCATGACATAGCATCTCGATTGGTTTATGACCTATAAGTGGACCCCCTAAAAGCAACAGTTTCTGCTCATAACAGGGCTGTTTTGCCGATGTCAAAATAAACTGCCGCAAAATCGCCTGTACACACTGTGAAACGTACTGAACATATTAAAACCGATATTTGTGGTTTACATACAATCAATCATTAACAGTTTCATCCAACTGGCCGCCAACATCTACGATGGCCGCCCATACACCACTGGCTTACCCCACCACACTAAACCATATACAAATCTATTTTATTTCACCAATTAGTGCCTTATTCGAATTGAATTATGTTTTAGAAGTGAAATACAAGCTTATGATACTTCAATAAATATCTATTACTTGAGAATATATGAAAATAATTCCAAAATGGCCACCAACAATCACAATCTCCGTTAATTAATAATCGTGTCCATTAAATTAAATCTATTAACACTTCAAAGCATCCTTACATACTATCATATGTGCTCTTTAATAAATTGTCATGACAATAGCAAAGCTTGCTTGCAATGGATAACTGTTTTGTTTACCCCAATCCAAGATGGCTGCCAAATATGCCAATTTTCAATCGATTTCCATCATGCTGTCTATTTGAGAGCATTAATGCCTAGCTCTAATTAATTAATTAATAAGAGCTCTTAATTTATTTTATTTAGTACTAGCTCTAATTGATTTTAAAGTATGGTACTTTTGTATTTTCTCTGTGTCAATGGTACCTAGTAGTGTTCATTAGACATGTTAATTGCATATTTGCCGATTATCCGATGTCTGCAGGCGATGATACAATGTTAAAACAAAAATTATTTTCACGAATTTTGCAATGGGAATTTTACATGTAATTTACGTTTATGTTATGCATTGTCACTTACTTTTAAATGGTTTAGATGCATATGCACTACTAATAGCTATCCGTGCACACTTCAGATGCAGTGTGTTTGACCGTCTTTCTGTCCGTCCGCTTTGCATTAACTTAGTAACTAGTGAAGGTAGCAACTACGCTATGTGTCTCATTATGCAATCTCTCTCGGTAGAACAGAACATGAATATATAGGCGGCCATTTTGACTTCTGACAATTATGGAAGGATATTACATCAATATATGCAGTATGTTACATTTATTTTTGAGGGACAGCAATGCATATGTGTTTCAAATATATGAATGTCTGTAATCGATTGTAACAGCGTTCGATTCGCAGAAAACATGTTGTAAAACGATCTATTTCGGCAGCCATTTCGAAATGTATTGCCATTTTGTGATGTCATTAAATGTAAGATGTATTCTAAATCATTTTATTTTGCAACTTAATTATAGCAATTTATCCGGTCAATATTGATCAGACTGAAAGTTAACAGTCCTTATAAAAGCAATATAATAATGGTCGGCGGACATCTTGAAAAATGGCCGCCATTTGTTCATCCAGCGGCTTTATTTATCGTAGACAACCAAGTTTTGATAGACAATATGCTACTGAATCCGAAAATTACACTCACAAAAAGTTCCACATGGGGTAGGGGGTGGGGGGTGGGGGGGGGGGGGGAGGGGGTTATTGCTGGATCAATGTCTATAAATGGACTGGTCTAAAACTAATTGGTCGGAAAATTAACATACTAGTCAATCCATTCCAGTTATGTATGGGTGAATTGGTTACTAGTAATTGAACATGATGATGTGCTAAAGGGGATGTTCCTAGAGCCAGGCCATAATACGTGGCTGTGACTGGAGAAATGGGGCATTTGGGTTTTGCGACCAGTGTAGATCCAGATCAGCCTGTGTATCTGCACAGTCTGATCAGGATGTGTGGGCGACAGGTGCGAGCATGCGATGGGCAATTTAACGATCAGGATTCATCCTGAGCGGAGATCTGGGTTGAGACCGAAGACCCGATTTGAATCTTGTTATACCCCTTATATGAAAAATATGCCATAATCATATTACTTTTAGGGGAAGGGGCGAAGTGGCTTTGGTGTAAAGTAACGCGTTATAAATATATATTTTACTATATGGTTAGAACTGTCACGCGTTAGAAACGGAACTTATGACACGAACCGCCACTCACAGCTTCTGGAATCGAGGCCCTGTTCCACGGAGCACTGTAAAACTGGCGCTGCACTCCGAGCGGCGTAGACTGTTTCACGTCGAAAATTCACCGGTTACCTAACGAGATCCCATTCAGCTCTACTTGGAGCTCTCGCATGAACGCATGCTCATCTAGTATCCGGTGTAAATTTTATAGCGCCGGTTACTGGACAAAAATGTGTTATGCAGTATCTTATGGGCATTGTATACCGGTCCCTAATGAGCCACCGTACGACATGTTTGTATAGCTAACGTTACATGTATACTCTTTATTTCCTCTATAAGAGATTACATAAATAATAGAACATGAAGAAAACACATATATGGGTACACGATAGAATGATATATGAATAATGAGCAATGGTGAGCATCTTTGAGTATATGCAATGTACATGTATTTGTGTTTGGTGCTGAGTATAGACGTCCTTTGCGTTTATGTCATATTCATATGTGTTTTATCGCAAACGTACGAATGACAAGCAGTTTGGGTATCGAACATTTATGGAGACTGTTCGGAGCCCATCCTGATCGTCTAGATTATCATAATACAGCGGTACGTGTATGTGTTAGGAAATTATAAAATACGTAGGCAGTCCACAGAGACTCACATGTGATCGAAGCTCACCTTGATTTTATGGCCGTTCCTACATATTCCTATAATGGTAACCATTATACGGCATGGATCATATATTGGCAAACATTAGTATGCATGACAAATAGTGTAGATCGTGATCAGTCTGTAGTCTGCACCTGATGGTGTTTTTGGAGTTTCTGTATATCAACAGAAATTCATAAATATGTAGTATTCAATCTTTGAATCCCATGTATACACATAGTACGATGTGCAACCCATGTCAAACTTGGTAGCATACAAGCAGTCATGACAATACATGTAACAGTTAATTCTATTGATAAGCAGGGTGAACCCAAAACAGTCTGCGCAGTCAGTCAGAACTTATCCTGATTATCTATGGAAGGTAATATCCGCCATAATTTTATTAGGCTTGATGCTTGCTTGCTGATGACATTCTAAGTTCTATCCGTCTTATTACAATTCTATGTGGATTGATGCTTGCTGACTGGTGCCATTACAACTTACTTTCATGCTATTTTATTCGTCATTCGTGGTTATGACATTTGAAATCTTCTTAGTTGTAGTCTAAATTGCATGTTCATTTGGCTTGATGCTTTATTCATTCGCACTGTTTCAATGCGTTTGTGTTGATTACATTCTAAGTGGCCTTATGCTTCAGTCTTAATGACATCCGGAGTTCCATTATTGATTATTGCATAGCTGTTTTGCCATGCGTTTTGTTACCTCGCTAAGCCACGCCCCTTGACAACAACAATTGCAACAGTAATTTGGGAACAACAATTATGACGCCACGTGCGCTGCTAAAACTTAAAATAGTTCTCCCTAAAATGATTTAATATGCTGGTACCCGTCCTACAATGCGTTGCTTTCTAAATTGGTTCAATGTCCCTAACGGTGTTGATGTAGATTGATGCCTCCTTTTCTGTTGCGTCATGCTTAGGTTAAAAGACACCAAATAGTTTTACTATATAATTAACCGAATCCCAGCCAGTCTTTCCTACTTTCACTATTCGTATGGATGTTATGGGACCAACCTCGTCATGTCCCCCAATATTGTTTACATTATTTCGCCACGGAAACTCTGTTAACATCCTGTGACGAACTGGCTCAGTGTTTTCTTTTAAATGCTTCAAATATGCTGAAAACTGGTATTACAAAAAAAAAAAAAACTGGGTAGTAATGGATCAAGATTTGCAAGCAAATTGTGTCTGTGACCTTAAAACACCCGGACTATTTTTTATGTCGGACTACGTTTGCATACTCAATTTCTCTAACCTTAAACCTAGATTGCTACATGCCAGGTTATAATATAGGGAGACATGTTTTTCTTTATTCTTTCAATCTGACATATTTCTGGCAAAATGAACATTGATTTACCATTACCAGACGTACTAATTGACATTATTATACTTTTTATATCAAACGCGAAATGCCAGTTTGATATCAGGGGCGATAACCGGGTTTCCTTAAAATGATAACGGAAGCAACTATTTATTCCATTTATTTATTTTTTGATGTGCAATATCATACTTTATGATATGTCGATACAAATATTTATTCAGCATTTAGTTGATATACATAATTTAAAAATACTGCATCATTTGCATATGAAACTAGCTTGATACCACCACGAGTCTCTATGAGTACATACAATATTACTAAATAATTATATCTGCGTAGCTGGCACTCGTAATTTTTAAAAGTGGTGGACTAGTTGCAATTATACACTTATTTAAGTTCCATAAAGAAAAGTTTGTACCTACTAGATGGGACCCCAGCTTCAACAATAATTAAATCTCTATTTTAATTAGTCAAGATCCAGAGCAGAATGGGTGCAGGTTATTGGAAATTAGATCCAACAACATTCATAAGAAAAAAGAAAGTAGCAGAGAATAGAAAAATGTGTTGTAACGGGTTAGTTTTTTAGGGAAAATCAATGGTGGTGGCCCACCTTAGTCTGATCCCGGACGGTTATTGGTTTGCATCGGTAACAGGCCAGTTTGACAGTCAACCTGTGTAAGTTACCATATGTGTAACTTACTATAAAAATGTGATTGTTTTCAATTACGTACATATATAATTTATTTATGAGGATACGTGTATGTATAAAACACATTAGTAAGTCAAACACCATACATACATATGCAATTTAGTTAACACAGGTTAGAGAATAACAAATGGTGCGAAATCGTCAAGAAGGTAAAAGTAGTCCGGTATGAACAAAATATTACGGGTGTTTTGAGGTCACTGACACAGTTTGCTTGCAAATATTGATCCATTACTACCCAGGTTCACATGTTGGTCATGTGATGTAAACAGAGTTTCCGTGGCCAAAAAAAAATGTAAACAATATTTGGGAACATGACGAGGTTGGATTTTTTTTCTTAGGAGTAAGTGGAACCTATTGTTTGATTCCTGCAGAACCAGTACAGACCGGCTACAGGTCATGTACAAGTAAGTCCCACAACATACATACGAATATTGAAAGTAGGAGAGACTGACCTTATTGGATGGTATTCGGTTACAGTAAATAGTAAAACTATTTGGTGTCTTCTAACCTATACTGTGATAATTTGTGGGTGAAATCAACACCGGCATTGGAGTGTGCCTCAAACAGCCGATCACATCTCGTACTATTATTTATTCGTCAGAGGATTCCTAACATTGACAGCAGTGCCATCTGGCGCCATAATGAGGCACTATATCACCAATATTGCTTGCGTCATTCGGCTTGTGACTTGATGCTTTCTGCTTACGGCTTTCCCCTTTCGGACTGTGGCTTGATGCTTACTTCCTGCGGCTTTGTCCTGACTGCTTTCGGCCTTATTCAAAGTGCTAAGTGTTTTGTTCTTACTTTCTTAGAACATACGCACTATTTAAACAAGAATTTAACATTGAACCATACTGTCAGCTTATCTTACCCCGTAGTCATATATCAGCCTTTTCTAGATTCCGATGTGGAGTAGCACCCATAAGTAGTCCGTAGTGTTACGTATGACAATATGCGTTCGTCGGATTTCTTTTGAGATTAGGTAAACTATACATTTTTCGAAAGGAAATTTATCGAGGAATTCATAAATACATGTTGCGATTTGCGCAAAACACGGGAAAGACCGCCATTTTGCATTTCAAAATGGCCACCAAATTATGTTCGATTTTGTTATATATCCAAACATTGTTCGCAGTTTCGCAGATTTTGAAGGCGCAGTTACGCTATATTTGTATTGTATGTGTGTTCTAATTTCATCTTCTAACGCTGGATACCATAAATACTTAACAACGGCTGACATTTCAAGAATAATGCTTATTTTATCAATCTGATCAGGGCATACACTATTCGTCATTCTAGATCAACAAGGAAGCTTCCGTGTCAAGTGAACCAGTTTCACCGTCTATTGATATTTTAACAACGCCATGATTTAAATTCAAATGCCTTGATCATTTAACAACGCCCTGGATGTAATGCAAATTTGTTAGTGACGTCAAAACGAAGCTCCCCAATGTGCATTTAAATCATGGCGTTGTTAAGCATTGCGGTGTTTAACGCTTGTTAATCGAAAGTCGCATGTCGCGAGTTACGTAGACGTTACAGCTACTGATCCGCATAATCTATCGAAATATTGTGATATTGGCCGCTACTAGTATTTGTCTGTATTGTAATTCACTGTTCGTAGATCTAGGTATAAAGGGAAATGTCTGAACCCCCATCCGAAGCATGCTTGATCGATGCGATCGAATCATCAACAAATTGGCAGTTGTGTATTGTGTGTCAAGGAGACGCTGCCAAGAAAGGACCCTTGGTTAGTCAACAACAGCCGCAGTCCTATGAACGGATACTTGTTGCCATACAAGAACGGGCACAGCTTCAAGATGGCGATTTCGTACAAATTGACCATAGACTCAAAGGCAACACAAGTTCCAGTCTGCAAAGACAGGGGGCTATTTGGCATCGTATGTGCTACGCTGATACAACACATACTCAGAAAATAGAGGCACTCAGGGAACGTCATGCATACAGGGTCTCTACCGGTGTGTTTAATGTCAAACAGAAAGGTTTGAAATGCAATAGGAGCGACATGAATGATGTTCCGTCGTCTGCAACCACGTACACACGATCACAAACAGTGCCACTTGACAAAAACAAATTGTTTCTTCTGTCAAAAAAGTGAGGAAGATAAATTATTCAAAGTCGGCACAATAAATGCAGGTCAAAAATTGCGACGTGCAGTTGAAGTGTCAGGAAACCGGAAATGTGTACGACGATAAGTACAGCTATATCTGCAGGTGATGCACATGCTATTGATGTAAGGTACCACAAGAACTGCTGGAATGTGAATGTGTACCATGTGCTAAGTCATGCTAACAGTGGTTCTACTCGACAACAACATAATAATTCATGGCAAAATGCATATCTGATTGAGTTAATTAACTTAATTGACGTACGAACAAAAGCAAAAGAGATCATATCGATAGAAGATATTGAAACCACATACTTGAATTCCTTAGGCGATGTGAAAGAAATCGACAAGCACACTCCTTCATATAATAGAAAATGGCTAAAATCTACTATTATGCATGCGTTACCCCATTGGAAATCAGTTCTTCAAAAAGACAGGCGAAAGTCTGCAGTTCTGTATTCCCCAGATGCATGTGATCAGGACTTGGTGAACATTGCTCTGGCAACTGAGAGCGAAAGTCAGAACCATATGAATGATATCTACTGTGCAGCGAAATGCGTTCGAAAGGCTATATCTGGGTTCACTAACAGTGTCGTTGATGAAAGCATCCCAGTGACTAGCACACCTGAGGATGTTCCAGCAGAGCTGTATTCACTGATCCGATGGATTATGGTAGGTACACTCAACGAACTAGAAACTGTTACCAGGACGCGTGTCGTTGAAAGAACTGTCATCACGGTATGTCAAAATATTATGTATGGCTTTTAAAAACTGACAGGCAGGTGCAATATAAACATACCAAAGAGGACACAACATTCAAAAAGAGTCCATGTCGCGAAAATTCGCAAGTTCTCGAATTGGGATTGGCTATCCGCCATAAGACCAGAAGCAAAAAGGTTATTGATCTTCTAAATGCAAATAACTTGTGCATACCACATAGCCGTGTACTCTGTCTTGAGACGTCTCTTGCTAACGCGGTAGTTGAAAACATGAAACGATTCGATGGGTTATATGTACCGCCATTCATTAAGAAGGGTACATTCGTGTATTTTGCAGTCGACAATGCTGACTTTCTAGAAGACACGCCAGATGGCAAAGGTACTACACATGGTACAATAACTGTCATGTACCAAAAGGACAATGTCCAGGGCGATGCAGTGGCGCCTCCTCTGTGCATAACGGACACAAGTAGCAATAGGGTGACACCGTACCACACGGCAATCGTGCCATGCAGTAAACCAAAACCACCACCTCCTCATCAGAAGAAGAAAGTAACACATTCAAAGTTAGTGAAAGGGGTATTGATGAGAAATACAAATATGGACAGATGGCCTGGATTATGGCTTACGTTGCATCTAGACTACACAAGACAGACGAAGATGCACAAGGGAATGCTGAAGTCAAGCAATCCATGATTCCCGGATGGGCTGGTTACTACTCCTTGGTATCTGAAGCTCGACCAGTGACACGGATAGGGCGTTGCCTCTGTTACCTGAAGTAGCTCACGAATGGTCAACGCTAACGACAGTGTTATCACAGACCTGCTCTCTTAACAGACTAGTTTCTGGACAGAACCATCCAACTGTCATCTCATGTGACATGGCACTCTATGAGAAGGTAGTGAAGATAATGATTCACGACCGGATCTAAAGAAACAAGTTGTGCCACGGCTAGGTGAAATTGCACGTAGTCATGGCAGCTCTCACAGCCCTAGGGACATCAATTGAAAAATTCGGGAATAGATGAAGCTTGGCTGGAAGCAGATGTGTACGGTCCAGCAACAATGAGGCAGATTTTGAACTGTACCAACTACAAGCGGTCGCTTTCTGCTCATGTGTTACACATACGCAGCTCTCTACGAAATGGCACTTGAGGAATTCTTTAAGGAAAACCCCCAAATTGACAGAGTATGTGCAGGTTCCGCAAAGGCAATTGAAGTAGCATGCACTGTTACTGATAAAAGCGAGCGAGCACGAAAGTAAGAAAGAGGCAGATATTACCATGAAAGATGTATTAAGAAACCACCAAATACGAGAGCAGTTTGAAGCCTGGGAGGAGAAAAAGTCAGAAAATGCCATGTTCAAGGCAATGATGAATTATCTTCATCGGGTGGAAGTAATTAATTCTACATTTCATAGAAGCATCCAGGAATGCAGATCTTCAGCTCCACCTTGAAGCCGGGGAAAAGCTCAATAGTATGTTTTTCGCAATGGACCGAATGAAGTGTAAACGATTGTGGCCAAGATATCTATCTGATATGCAGAAGTTGAAGACAGAACATCCAAATACTTGGAATGAACTCGAAGCAGGGAACATCTCTGTCACAAAGAAGGATGACATCCCATTTTGTGTCAATTGGTGCTGATCATGCCCTCGAACAGGTCAATAAACAGATAAAGGATCCATCAGCACTAATAGGCATTTCGAACAACGCAAATGCAAGACAGCGATTTTTTTCTGGCTGCCCCCGAGCTGAGCTGTCTTTCATCGGAGTATACGAATCAGTTTCTGCGCAAGTCAGGAGCTGTCGAGAACACCATGCATTGCAACCAGTATAAAGTCCAACGTGAACACATTGTAGACAAGATCAAGGCAGCAATTTACATCTCACACAAATCCATTCACTGCAGATGGCGATTCACTGTATCATCCTAATAAATCATGCTTATGTTCCACAGGAGTATGTCCCCCAGATATTGAATATTGATGCAACTGGACAAAAAATGTATGAGAGTTACGTTGCCGAGCGTATTGCTGGGAATATCAGTGTATGGGCACCACTCAAACGGGCAAATAACAAAATGTACACGTCAGGTAACAGGACACAGACCGTCAAAGTCAGAGATGCATCAATTGACTTTAAAGAAACCAAAAATCTGTACGGGCGCCTCATGGTACTAGCGAAGTCAAACAGGGATGTTGACATGAAGGGCGCTATTGGTGAACATGAGTTTACTCTCACGCCAAGATCACTGTTTCGCCAAATGGAGCAGTACTCACTTGCAATGACAAATCTAAATTGATTAATGCTCTTCAGCAGACGGCTGCTGCTGCACCGGAGCCTACAGAATCAGCACAGATACCACGTTCCCAAACGACACTTGGCGATGAGAAGTAATGGACCATGACACTAGCCGAAAGATTGCCATTTTTGATGCAATGGTAATTGTGCAAAGACTAGAAAGTGTTCAGCAGCAATAATGACAGTTAAAGATCTCGGTGACTGTTTCATTAAAGCGATCATGCAGGAGCAGCCGATTTTAATGAAATCATTGTAGTTTTTGACACCTACACGAAACACTCCGTAAATGGCTGCAGTCAGGGAATTGAGGAACAAAGGTCAGGTACCTGTACGGTATCAAGTTAAAGATGACACAAAATTGACACACATCACATTTGAAACGATTCCTGTCCCATTACAAGACTAAAGCGGACTGACGACATACTTGGCACAAAAACTCAGTGATTACAGCACAGAAACAGAGAAAGTTGTCATTGTCTCTGCAGATGGCCGTACTAAATGCAACAGCGACATTTCATTTGAAGCCAACAATCACGAAGAAGCAGACACATTGATAATTTACCATGCAGTGTTGTCTAAAAGGCGAAACCCATCAAATTCCCACTTAATGGTATTTTCACCTGACACCGGCTCTTACACAATGTAACATGTATATCGATGGTTTCAGGTGTCATTGACATCAAATCCATATGGTCACAGCTTGGTGAAAGAAAGGCAAAGGCATTGCCGGGGATCCACGCCTTCTCTGGCGCAGACAATATAGGGCGATTTTCCAGGGTGGGAAAGTTGAAATGGTTTAAACAATATCAAAGTCAGAACGACGAGGTTCTGTGCGCATTTCAGATGCTACTTGACAGTGATATTATATCAGATCATACATTTGACATGATGGCTCAGTTTTGTTTGCAGAGTCTATCAACCGAAAGGCATCAACATCACTCAGATTCCCGAGCTTAGATGGCACCTATTCTGCAAAACTATGGCGGAAAGTGAAAAGCTACCCCTACACTCGGTACACTAAAGCAGCATGTGAACAGGGTCCATGTACAGGCCAGGATATGGGGACAAGCTACTGTTGCACAACAAGTACAGATTTCCCCAGTGGGCCATGGGTATTATGAGGACGATAATGGTTGTATGCGTCCACATATATCAGATGTGTCACCAGCACCCCACCGCAATTGTTGAGATGGTCAGATGCCAGTGCAAGACAATTGCAAAACACAGCGCTGTTCATGCAAGCACAACGCTTTATCATGTACAGACCTCTGCCGATGTAGTTCTGACTGTGAGAATGATGAGGATACGCATGTTGAAAATTGTATTCTGGCGGATGACAGCGATTCTGATTAAGACATTTCACAACTGCCATGTCATTTAAACGTGTGTTACATAACGTTTACACATGTAGTATACGCCGCGAGCACATTTATTGATGATTTGGCGGCCATTTTCATTTTGTGAACATGTTAATCACTTTTCTACATCATGTGTTACTCTTACATATTGACTCAATCCTAGTAATCGGATAATGTCGTGGTTTTACCTGTAACCAAAGCCAGCGTCTCAGAAACTTGCAGATACAAAGCACAAACGGATACAATCTGGCAGCCATTTTGAATTGCAGCCTATAAGTACGTATCGTGTTTTCACTATCCTAGACATACATAGTTTAACTTTCACCTTCCTTCCTCCTTTCCTTTCAAAAGTTTAGACATCAATAAATCCGCCACAGAAATACATTTTACGATTAACCATCACAATACCCCATTTTTTGTGTAATTTGGCGGCCATCTTGAAAATGTTGTTTATGCTAGGTGTTATTCTGCACTATAGCGATACCTGCCGTATTATACAATACCTACAATGGTAATATATCGTAGTTTCATGGTTAAATCAATATTACGTGCAAAGAGATGTGGAAATATAGCAAAGCAATATGAAAACGTTGGCGGCCATTTTGAATCGCAAAATAGAGGTCAAAGATGGGTTTTGCGCAAATCGCAACATCGATTTTTAGACTTCTCGTTCAATTTCCTTTCAAAATATGTATAGAGCAACAAATCTCAAACAAAATCCGACGAAACTACACAACGGTACGGACTAAAGGTTAGAAACTGGCAGATATGAGCGGCTTCCAGTTAGTAACAGTGTGTGTCCATTTAGTGATACAGACGTCGAAAATGGAATTCATGTATAACAATGTGTCCAGTATATGAGGATATACGGTTACAACTGTATGAAAAAGCACACATATTGAACCCAGGTTTAACATACCTACTACCGCAAGACAAATTGATATTTTTGTTCACAAATGTTGACCTCATTCGATTATGTGCCAAAACCTGCTTTTTAATTTTACAACGAATGACCAGTTTCTTATACACGTGATTCTTATAATTGTACACATTGTTTTAAGCCAATATTTATTTTAGGATGTATATAATGTGATACATATTTTTAAGATATATACTGCTACATTTAAATACTTATACATTGTATTCTAATCAGTCATTGCTGTTCAGCTCATCTACGATCTGATGAAGGTGATAAATGTTTTCATTATTTTTTTAAGATGCGCATTAGTGCTCTTATACACCGTATGTGGTTCATTTTTAATGATGAAGATATTTTTTATAAACGATTAGCGATGGCTGATTAGCTTTAGATTTAAGATGTAAAAGTGTCTTATTAGAATTACACAGATATCTCGGATGCAGATCTTGTAAATTATATTGTATGTGAACGCTTGTATTTGTAAATATGATGTCATAATGTCTCGTAAGCCAAACATGGCTGAGTGTCGTTTTATGTAATAATTTTGTTTATATTGTACTATATGATTGTAAAAATGATATGTGACACATTAATAAACTTAAACTTAATAATACGACTGTGTGGTTGTTTTCTCCGCATAACTATAGTGCAGGCTTCATAATTATTAATGAACAGTGTAAGCCCAGATCAGACTCATACGCGTACACATTTTAAAAATCGATTAGAAAACAGCATAAACGCATATACGGTCGGCATCGGCTCAGTCTGATCATAGTATACACATATAGCAACTGACATGCTGATTTGTAATTTCAGCATATACTTTGTCTCATTTGATTATCGCGATAATTGCAACTTGCAATACTTAATATAACTTCATCTTTATTTGATTTGGCTAGACATAATTAATAATTCCTTGTTTACATGTACGCGGGAATTATAAGTGTTTGTCAGACTACGTTAGTTTACAAGATTACTGGTTGTAAATATTTGTATCGTTGCATGTTTTCTCTAGATTTCAGCGCAATATTAACGGGATTTATACCGAATATCGAAACTAATATTGGTGAAAAGGTCACATAAAATTGTCAATAAATGGAGATGTGTTGTTTTTATTTCCAGGGAATTAAGCCGAATCATCGCGAATTATTTACTGAAAAATGAACTAAACCGCATTGAATTAGGCTACATGTATATTGCCCGAAATATTAAGTTAAACAAATGTTCGCCAGTCTGAGAATATATATAACGAGTACATCGGTCATCTGTAATTATTTACCTATAGTGCAGGCTTCATAATGATTAATGAACAGTGTAAGCCCCGCTGTACACATTTTAAAAATCGATTAAAAAAAAAGTTTAAACTTTATTTATTTTACAACGATTGCAAACAAGCGCGAGGGCACTTATACAAATGCGTTCGTTGGCACAGCTGAATGCGTAATGGTGATCATTTATGTGGGAGGAAACCGGAGTACCTGGAGGAAACCCACTTGTCCGATCTCTCATGTGACGCCAGTTGAAACACCATATGGGTCACTTTTGGAATTAACAAAGTTAACCATTATTGAAGTGTTGGCGGTTGCATGAACTTTTCAAATATAACATGCGGTTTGGGCGGATGTTTCCATCAACATCGGTTATCCTCACCTGTCTTTTACAATAACGTGACAACGCGGCTACGTACATACACTATACGTAACGTCTTATTAATTAATTCCTGTACTAGCGATTCAATTACTGGGGGCCGTTTCACTAAACTTCGTATGACTAAAATGTTGGTAAATGCAAACGTATGATAGTCTATAAATTTCAAATTAACAATGTGTTCTTGTAAACAATTATTGGATTTACATTTATTGAGCATAGGCTGCACTTACGAACATTTTAGTCGTACGATGTTTAGTGAAACGGCCCCCATCCCGGACCAGGGCTTCGGATAATTCCCATACATTGTTGATCACTTGTCTGGAGCTTACCCTTCTGCTCAATTCATCCCAGATATGCTCAATTGGGTTCATATCTGGCGATGAAGCGGGCCAAGGCAACACGAGCAAGTTGTTTTGGTCAAGGAAATTGCGTGCAATTCTGGCCGTGTGCGCACTTGCATTATATCCTACATCACGATACATAGAGGCCGTGTCTCTGCAGAAAAGCAACAAGTGCTAGCCGTAGAACGTTGTCGAAAAACGACTGTGCATTAATTAAGCTTAATTAAGCCACCCCCCCCCATCCATGATTCCTCCCCAAACCATGACGCCGCCCCCACCGAATCCATCCCTCTGCAGAAGTCGCGAATCAGCAAAACGCTCCCCCGTCCTGCGGTAAACACAAAACACTATACACCTCTTCATACTGCTACACACCCTCAAGGGTAATTTCGAGCATCTTCCGTCAGTATGACTCAGATTAAACCATGGATTGTTCGTAAAGACAACACTAGACCACTGAGCACGTCGCCAACGTAAGTGACACATGCCCCACTGTAGTTTAGCGTTACGATTACCGTGGTTTATTATCTGACCAACATACGTCGTCGGATGGGGTACGGACTTTTATCAATTAATCGGTTATAACGGTTTGACCTGAAATGCGTATTCTCTCGCCGTACTCGATGCCGTTTTAAATCGACGTCGGAGATGCGTTAAAGGTACATGCCCACTCAACATGTTTTTTTTTATATCAGAGACATCATCTGAGACATTTTCTGGCAAAACATACATTAATTCACCATTACCCCACGTATTGATTGGCAGTATTATACATTTTATATGGGATGTAAATTTCCACACTGATATCAGGGGCGATAACCGTGTTTCCTTAAAATGTTAACTGACATTACTATTTATTCTCTGTATTTATTTTTTGATGTGCAATGATCTTACTTTATAATCAGTAAAATAAATATTACTAACTGACTATATCTGTATAGCGGGCACTTGTAATTTTTCGAACTGGTGTGATAGTGACAGAATTATACACTTATTCAATTCCTATAAAGAAAATTCTGTGCCTACTGAGTGGGCATGTACCTTTAACGTAATAAATCGATATGTACGGGCAGTCGTAACTCTGGGTCTACCAGATTTCACCTGTGATATACATGTAGCAACGCCGTTGGAGACGAAAAATGGTGTTTCGGTGACAACCGAAAGCTCTAGCGACGGCCGTAGTGGTTGACCGGAGGCTAGCATCGTCACGGCTTGGACTCTCTGATTTTGGCGAAGACTAGGCTTTTTGCAACGTGATCTATCACAAATGAATGGAAGCGTCCTGGTGCTAATGCTAAAATATATAGTTACCTCCTAATTAGGACTTAGTATCTCCTAATTAGGAGATAGTAAGTCCTAATTATGAAATAGTAACTCCCAATTAGGACAAATTATCTCCTAATTAGGAGTTGGTATCTCATAATTAGGACTTACTATCTCCTAATTAGGAGATAAAAACATTGTTTACCATTGACACAGATAGTAAGTCTTAGTTAGAAGATAGTAGCTCCTAATTAGATTAGGAGATAATATCTCCTAATTAGGAGCTAGTATCTCCTAATTATGACGTACTATCTCCTACTTATGACATACTAACCTCTAATTATGACTTATTATCTCATAGTTAGGACTTATTGTCTCCTAATTATGAGTTATTATCTCATAATTAGGAGATACAACTATTTTAGCATCGGCACAAGGACGCTTCAATACAAATGTGATTTCCTTTGAACTTTCAACACATTTTACGACTTGCACCTGCACATTTGGTAAAACTTACATGAATCGCTTTAATCATTGAAATATCAATATTATCATCAGGTATTACTGATTTTGTAACATCCCCCCCCCTTGTATACTGGCTATACCTCGACCGGCGTACATTGCGAACTTCAACACTCTTGTTGGTGTTCTTGTATGTGACATTGAATCCATTATAATAGTGAAATAGTGCTAATTCTCAGACACCTAATGACTGGAGCTAGGTTTCCCTGGTGTGGCGAGGACCTGACACCAGAGCAGGATATTCTAAGTATATATTTTGTTCTTTATGTAAATTTCAAACACCAATACACAGACTGCTTATTAGGGACATATGGGACCCCTGCTCATTATATGATTCAAACATAATTGCTTCCTATATGTGATGGAATATATGTATACCATATATCTCAACACTGCCTCGTTACTGTATCCTATATGGCACATGGAGTGGTCAAGTCGGCCCTCTTTGTGTTTGCCAACCATCATCCAGTTTCACCTCTTTGACAAAGAACTGGCAATGATAAGTAGAACATATGATATACTGTAGTTAATCATACATAGAAAAACCAGGATAACGGACTCGTATCAATTATATTGCACCAACATATACGTACTTCAAGTCAGATATTGGTGTACTTTTGCCAACATTCTCAAAATGTACATACGCTGTGGCTGATGTGTACACTTTTCCTAGATACTGTACTGTGCTATATGTAAAAATACACGGGCCAGATATACTCTCCCCATATATACTCTTCACGGCACCAGTGTAATAGTGTCTAATAATAGAGTACAGTAGTGGGTATATGTGGTATGTGTTGTGTGGTTAGCCAGGTTCTAGTGACACACTGTGTCATTTTCTGTGTATGAGGCGATATGCAATGGTGATTTGTGTTGTTAAAAAAACAGGCAAAAAACTGTCCAGAAAACGGATTTTTTTACAGTTTGGTGTAATATAAATGATAGGAGTCAGTTCTCCTGACTTTTCTATGTATGATTAGCTACATTATATCAATGTTCTACTTCTCATTGTCAGTTCTTTGTCAAACGGCATACCAGGTGAAACTGGCTGATGGCTGGAACACACAAAGATGGCCGACTTGGCCACTCCATGTGCTGTATAGGATACAGTAACGAGGCAGTGTTTACATATATGTTATACATATATTCCATCACATTTACGAAGAAATTATCTTTAAATCAAACGATGATCAGGTAAGAATGGATCCTTAATGAGAAATATCATCAGAATCTAAACTAGTCAAAACAGATGTATGCAGGATTTTGTCAAATTGTTGGTCTTTGTTCATTGATATAAATTTGCAGTTCGAATTTTTGAAATCTCCCCTACCCCACCCACCACCCTGCCATTCATTTATATAACATGTGTTCGATTCGAAACCCGTTGACATGCCGTTAAAAACTTAAAAAAATAATAATCACAAACTGCTTATTATATAATAGTGAGCAATATCATCAGAATCTATACTGTTCAAAAGAGAAATATGCCGGGTTTTGTCACATTGTTGGTCATTTGTGGCTGTGACTAGACAAATACAGCTTACGGGTTTTGTGATCAGTGTAGCTTCTGATCAACTAACACACTCGCGCATGACGGGTGTTGTATTGATGGAATGGCGAACAGTGCTTACATTGTATCCTAATAAGACTGCCCGGATGCGCATGCTGATCTGGGGATACACTGGTCGCATAACCCATAAGCCCAATTTCTCCAATCAATTTAGGATATAGAACACGGAGATGTTAATACAAAGGTGCGGCATGAGATGCCTGTACATGGACAACCTACACTGGGTCAACTCATTTATTTTATCCTTCTCAAAAACGATATAAGTATGTGCCGAACTCCCGGGACCACCAAATGCAGCTCATAATCATGATAATGACGCGTTTGCTGCGTCATATTTAATTGAAATCCGTTGCCTATTTATCAAATAATACTTACTTTGGAGTGGGCGCGCTTTCAACACTTACTTCAGTCATTGTTGTTGTTATTGGAACCACGTGATCATGCACATTGAATAAGGCACATTGTGGTAATATCTTCTGAATGGGCTCTCTATACTGTCTGGACCTAGATAAAATTCAGTACCCTTATTTGACAGTGCTTGCTATTTATTTTTACAGAATCAGATAGCTTTTCAATTGTCAATAAGAAATCTGGAACCCTGGCCGGCCCCCCGCCCCTTTCTAAATCAGCCACTATGTGCAGCATCTTCTGCATGTAGTTGAATGGGATTCTTCACCAACCCGGCGCCTATTTCAACGTGAAACCTGTTACGCCGGCGCAAAGTAGTGCTACACCCGTGATTACTGGAGAGAGCTAAACGAGCATGACCGTACTGAATTCTGGGTGAAGTCTGGTGTTGCTGATTATACTTGTTACATTCCCAATACAGTGGAACCTCTCTAAACCGGACACCCTGGGATGTTCCCAGGGTGTCCGGTTTAGATATGTTCCGCTGTAATGCCGATGTAAGATTAGAGATGTTCGACTGTAATTCTGATGTAAGAGCACTGAAACACATTTTTAAGACCGTATCATGAATTACCAAGATCCTTTCTTAAATCCGCATGCTCTGTTCTAGAATTCTCAAGATGTTTTCGTGAATTTACATGATCGCGTCTTGAATTTTCAATACATTTTCCACATATTCTTTTACCTGCCATGATAATATCATCGTTATCACTGAACTAATCGCCTCGCTGGTAGCATTGACAATAATACCAATTCTATAGGATTCTGATCTATTTGGGTGTATTTGGGTGTACTTGTGTGATTTGTGTAACCACCACATTAAGTCATGCTTCCGGTCTCTACAACAACAACAGAGTGAACAGACAATTCTCATTGTACTAATCAATCTTTCAAAGTCTTTAAGAGGTAAATATATTATTGCAGCTATATGTCCTGCAAGTTTAGCTGGCTGCATTGTATTATTTGAATGTTACCATTGTATTGTTTTATTTACCAATGCTTAAAGACTTCCATTATTTCTGTATTTTCAGACCGTGATCATTGTGTCAATAAAGTTCCAAATAGACCACGTTCTTATTTATGATCACCGTCTCTACCACGGAAGAATGCCAGCAGTCTCATGTCCACTCCCTGGGTGCGGGTACACGACGGATGACCTTGATGCAGTAATTGTCGCTGCACTCATAACGGCACATTCCATGACTCATGTCACACCTGCCCCAAAGCCCACTGCAGCAATAGAAAAAGTCAAGAGACCATCAGTTCGTGCTGCAGGCACAAGTGAAGAATGGTCCTACTTTCAAACGCGGTGGAGTGATTATGTGAGTGCCACTAAGACTGACGGCCGTGACAAGGTATTACAACTACTCGAATGCTGTGAGGAACACCTCCGCAGAGACCTTACTATGCAGAAGGGGGCAGCCTAGCAGACAAAGACGAAGCTTATGTGCTAGCTGCCATACGCAAACTCGCCGTGCGTGAGGAAAGTACAATGGTTGCTAGAGTTGTACTACATAAAATGTACCAGGATCGCGATGAGACAATCAGAAGTTTTGGTGCGCGAATTCGCGGGCAAGCGGACATATGCAAATACGTGACTAAGTGCCCAGGATGTGATTCCAATGTTAACTACACACAACAAATCATGCTGATGTGGTGACTAAAGGCATAGCAGACCAGGACATTCAGATGGATCTATTGGGCGAACAAAAATCAAAACATGACGCTTGAAGAAGTGTTCCAGTTTATAGAAGCGAAAGAGGTCGGCAAACGATCAGCATCCAGACTACTGGACACCCACACCGCGGGGGTCGTGAGCAGTTCATACAGGAAGAACAAGAATAACAATCAGAAAGACAATTTTAAGGCAGAAACTTGTGGCTACTGTGGCAAAAGAGGCCATGGTAAAGCGGCATCTGCTGCCGTTCGCCGTAATGACTGCCCGGCATACGGCCACCTCTGTACTAGTTGCAACATACGCCATCATTTTGAAAGTGTCTGTCGTAGTAGCAGCAATTCAAAATCCAAGAACACAGACAAATGGTCTGCAAACTCTGCTACTTTTGATTTTTTCCTATGTTCTACTTCAGACGTGATCAATTCATTCGATAACTCATGTGTGATCAGTGAACATGGCTTCGACCGCTCATTATGCATTGATCATCACATATACGACAAACTCTCAGACACTTGGGTCAAGCAGAAATCTAGATCTCTACCTTTTGTTGATGTCACCGCTAGTGTCTCACCTGATGACTACACGGCCCTTGGATTTCACTTGGACTCCAGGAGCCGTAAAGTTTCAGCGGTCCTGCCCGCCATGGCAGATACTGGTTGTCAAAGTTGTCTTGCCGGTCTCAAGGTCATACATCGTCTAGGCCTCAAAGAGTCTGATCTCATACCCGTAACCATGCAAATGCACACTGCCACCAATCATGGCATCACAATTCTCGGTGCAACTGTTTTAAAACATAAGCGCGCATGATAACATTGGCGGCAGAACCGCTGAAACTAGACAAATGACATATGTAACCGATGCGTCAGACAAACTCTTCCTCAGTAGGGAGGCGTGCACTGATTTGGGTATTGTTCCCGGGACCTTCCCCATAATCGGGTCTGAACCAGCCCAAGCACTAGGTTGTGACCCACCCCAAACAGGATCAACCAAATGTATGCGACTGTCCCAGACGCCAACAACCCCTCCCGCTCCAACCGACATGCCATTTCCGGGGATAGAGCAGAATATCCCTCGGATAAAAGCCTTCCTACTAGACCATTACAAGTCTAGTACTTTCAATACCTGTGAGCACCAGCCACTACCTTTAATGGACACACCCCCCCATGAAATTAATGGTTGACGCCCAAGCTGAGCCGGTTGCTCGCCACACACCCATCCCTGTACCTATCCATTGGAGAGACAAGGTAAAGGCTGGATTAGACCAGGATGTACGCCTGGGTGTCATTGAACCCGTCCCTGTTGGTGAACCAGTTACATGGTGCCATAGGATGGTGATCTGTGCCAAGAAAAAATGGAGAGCCACGACGCACTGTGGACTTCCAGGCACTCAATGTCCATGCAGTGCGTGAGACACATCACACACCCTCCCCCTTTCACCAAGCTCGCTCCGTTCCCCAAGGCAAAAAGAAAACTGTATTTGATGCCTGGAACGGATATCACAGCGTACCTATTCGTGAAGAGGACAGACACCTCACGACGTTCATCACACCTTGGGGACGATACCGTTACAAAACAGCCCCACAAGGCTACATTGCCTCTGGTGACGGATACACCCGCCGGTATGATGAACTGACTTCTGACATCCCCAATAAGACAAAATGTATTGACGATACCCTGCTATGGTCTGACACGGTCGAAGAAAGCTTCTTTCAGGCAGTTGAATGGCTGGACCTATGCGGTCGCAATGGCATCACCCTGAACCCTGAGAAGTTTGTATTTGCCGCGGACACAGCTGAGTTTGCTGGGTTTGAGATAACCCCAACTCTGTCCGCCCTTGTCAGAAATACCTCCGTGCCATACTGGAATTTCCTACCCCGATGAACATCATAGATGTTCGCTCATGGTTTGGCCTGATAAATCAGGTAGCGTATGCATTCAGTATGACGGAGAAAATGCTGCCTTTCCGTTGCCTACTGAAACCCAACACTCCTTTTCAATGACCAGTGAGCTAGACTCCCTATTTGAGAGTCGAAAACGCATCATTGCACATGAAATTGAGATGGGGGTTCAGATCTTTGACCCTAAAAAGACAACGTGTCTTGCTACCTACAGACTGGTCCAAAGATGGTATTGGCTTCTGGCTATTGCAGAAACACTGCTCCTGCCCAAGGTCTGAACCATTTTGTTGCAGAGATGGCTGGAGGGTTACACTGGTGGGCAGCCGCTTTACACATGCCGCCGAGTCACGTTATGCCCCAATTGAGGGAGAGGCGTTGGCTGTCGCAGACGCCCTTGACAAGGCAAGATACTTTGTCTTGGGATGCACTGATCTGGTCGTTGCAGTAGACCACAAGCCCCTACTCAAGCTGCTTGGAGATAGGTCACTTGAGGATATCTCCAACTCACGCCTGCGGAATCTGAAAGAGAAAACACTCAGGTACAAATTCCGCAGGTTTACATCCAGGTGCAAAACATCTGGCCGCTGATAGCATATCACGTCACCCTGCTGGCAACCCCGACATGCTACCTCTGACAGATGACATGGCCCAGATACAAGCACAATTGACAGCAGTCATACACTGCTCCTCCATATTAAATGGACTTCGCTTGAGTTCTGATGCCCTCATTGACGATTCAAACCTTGCCTCAGCGGCAGATTCCCTAGAATCCCTAAACCTCAGATCAGTAACCTGGGATAGGGTTCGGCTAGCTAAATCCAGTGATGACAACATACACTCTCTTACACCTTGTCGAGTCTGGCCTACCAGATACTCGAACAGGGTTTCCAGAGGCATTGCGCGAATATTTCCAATTTCGTGACAACCTCCACACTATTGATGGTGTTGTCCTGTACAAGGACCGGGTGATCATTCCACCATCTCTCAGACAAGACGTTCTGGCTTCACTTCATTCTGCCCATCAAGGAGTCACAGCGATGACTTCTCGGGCAGACTCATCCATATTCTGGCCAGGAATAACACCTGCCATCTCAGCACTTAGGGCATCATGCCAGCACTGTAACCGTACAGCGCCATCCAACCCCAGTGCACCGCCTACACCACTCATGAACGCAGACTATCCTTTTCAGTGTATTTGCGCCGACTACTTTCATTACAAAGGTTGCAATTACTTGGTGGTAGTAGATCGCTATTCAAACTGGCCAATTGTTGAACGAGCAAGCAACGGTGCTCGGGGGTTGATAGACTGTCTTCGCCGCACATTTGTGACATTCGGGATCCCGGATGAGTTATCTTCAGACGGTGGCCCCGAATTCACATCTGTTTTTGCCACACGCACATTCCTTAAGGGACTGGGGAGTCAACCACCGTGTATCGTCAGTTGCCTTTCCTCACAGCAACTGTCGTGCTGAGGTAGGCGTAAAAACCGTCAAACGCCTTCTTATGGACAACACAAACACAGATGGTGGTCTTGAGACCGACCCATTTCAACGTGCTATACTCCAATACCGGAACACGCCAGACAGAGATACTAAACTATCACCTGCCATGTGCGTTTTCGGTCGACCAATACGTGACTTTATCCCGATACCGCCTGGTAGATACCAACCCCATAGTACCTGGCGCGAGACCCTTCTAGCCAGAGAGGAGGCCCTCAGAAAACGACACATGTTGTCCGCTGAAAGACTGTCTGAGCACACTAAGAGGCTCCCACAACTTTCTGTAGGAGATCATGTTCGCATTCAGAACCAGGTTGGACAACACCCACACTAAGTGGGACAAAACAGGGGTGATTATAGAGGTACGACAGTTTGACCAATACGTGGTTAAAGTAGATGGCTCAGGCCGGGTCACATTGCGCAACAGGAAATTTCTTAGGAAGTACATAGCGGTGTATCCCTCACCTCCGCATATCACTTTCACCCTCAGCCCACCTTACCTGACCCTATATGGAAGGACCAACCTGAGTCTCGGAACATCCTGCCATTCCAGTAGGTCCAGATCTATTGCGACCGCCTGCAATTGACAATCCCCTGCGGTGCACTCCTGATGTGCAAACACCTGGTGCCGACAGTTCTGAGGGCACTCCTTCAGTGCAGCCCCCAGATCTATCTCTCACCTCTGACAATCCCAGTGACACTCCGCCCCACTAACACCGGCTATTGCGACCCCCTCCACCACCACCCCCCAGCCCAGTGGACGACCCCTACCGACGACACCTCGTCGCTCGCGTCGCATAGTCAGGATACCTACGTGGCATAGTGATTTTTGAAATGTTAGTCGCCCTTCATATTCATGTTCTTTTCCGCTTTTCCATTTGATCAGTTATATCAGTATTTGAGAGGAACTCAACAAATGACTTGGGGGGAGATATAGGATTCTGATCTATTTGGGTGTATTTGGGTGTACTTGTGTGATTTGTGTAACCACCACATTAAGTCATGCTTCCGGTCTCTACAACAACAACAGAGTGAACAGACAATTCTCATTGTACTAATCAATCTTTCAAAGTCTTTAAGAGGTAAATATATTATTGCAGCTATATGTCCTGCAAGTTTAGCTGGCTGCATTGTATTATTTGAATGTTACCATTGTATTGTTTTATTTACCAATGCTTAAAGACTTCCATTATTTCTGTATTTTCAGACCGTGATCATTGTGTCAATAAAGTTCCAAATAGACCACGTTCTTATTTAAATTCATCAGTGACCTTGACGCTACAAGAGGTGAAACTGGCCGATAGCTTGTCCATGATAAGATGGCTCACATAACAACTCAATGCACAGAATAGTATACACTAAGATTAACACGGTCATACACTTTATACAACTATTCCAACATATTTACGAAGCTCTTGTCTTCGAAGCAAAGGGTGGTGTTATATGATATCAGTCCATAAAGGAAAGCACTCGGAAACCTCGCACCATTTCGTAAATCGAAAATAATGACTCGGACTTGAATGGTAGGTCGCCATTGTTTTTATTTACATTGCGTCTACAGGCCCGTAGCCAGACCTGTTTGAAGGGGGGGGGGTCGTTTCGAAGGCTCAAGGGGTCTGAAGTATCTATGGGGGTCTAAAAAAGTGGACATCAAGGCTAAAAACGTGAGCCTCGAGGCTGGGCGGGTGGGGGGGGGGGGGTCGTCCGACCGCTCTGACCCCCCCTGGCTACGGGCCTGGTCTATGGTAATACCAGAATGCCTCCGTGTACAGAAAACTAATCAATAAACCGGGAACCTGCAACTCTGCCCCAGCTCTAGTCATACCAATTACAGGACGCAAGTAAGCGCGGAACCAATACATCATGTACATTGACCGACAACAATTAGCAGATATATGCATTCAGTCCGTTACGATTTAGTTTCAGTTTCAGTTTGGAGGGACTACCAGTAATGTTTTAGAAATAAATGTAAACTGTTAATTTGTGACTGTGACTGGAGAAATGTGGCTTATGGTATCTGCGACCCATGTAGATCCAGATCAGCCTGCGCATTCGCGCAGTCTGATCAGGGTCTGCTCTGGTCGCCATTCAGTCAGCACGGCCGTAACCAGAGGTAAATACCAGACGAGGCGAACCAACTCCTGACATGGAAATCAGGGAGCATTCTCCCCGCCACCAACCCAGGGATTTGTTTAATTCTTGGCATAAAACAAATAATTGGCAAAATACCCGCCTCGTCTACCTCATCATGGTTATGGTACTGGTCAGGAAAACATCAGTCGTGCTTCTAATGGTGTATGTTCTTATCATTCCTCAAGACTGAGCTGTAAGACCCAGGCCGAGACTGGCCTTATATCCCATACATTCGCGCAGTTTGATCAGATCAGAGTCTGCTCTGGTCACCATTCAGTCGGTGAAACATCAGTCCTGTTTCTAACAAAGTATGTTCTTATCATTCCTCAAGACTGACCTGGAAGACCCAGAGCAAGACTGACCATATATCACATAAGCCCCATTTATCCACACATAAAACATAATTGTGTTTTAATCTTGCATTTCACTGTAAGTTATCTTAGATTGTAAATTGTCTGAGACACCATGGCAACCTAACAGGCGTCTCATTTACAGAGATTTCATCATATTATTAAAACTCAATTAAATTTGTTACAAAATAATATGCATGTTACTCTCTTCATTTTTTTTATTTGAAAAGGTTGCGTTAAATTTTGTGAATTTTAAAATGGGGGCTAAAATAGATTTTGTAAACGAGTTACACAATTTATTTTTTTCCTTCGATAAATAATTTCCAAATTATATCGCCATGGTTTGGTGTAAATGTCGTATACATTTTTCTCGTCATCCTCACCTCTTTTGGCTCATGTTAAATTTAGTAGGTTGACTTAATTTGGTTTATTGGTATTTAACGGCCTATCAACAGCTAAGGTCATTTAATGCCGGGCCAACTGGTACGATCCCGCATTTAACCAGCTGCATTGGTGTGAAAGGGATCGCAAAATCAATACGGAATAATTACATCCAAATAAATATATATTAATCCCTGAAATTCGAACAGTGGAAAACTGTAGGACTAGTTCGATGTACAAGACTAAAGTTTATGGACGGACAGATGGCGCCACAACATATTATGTCCTGTTTTTCAAACGGGCGCATAACACGGAGTACAAAAGAGCTCATCTGAACTCTAACCACACACAACACAGATCCAGCTCCCTGGTTTGAAGGTCAATATCACAGCAGAGGTTATTTGACATTGAACTTGGACATTCACATGAAGTGTCAAGCCAATTTGTTACTCAGTAAAGAAGTTATAGGAGAATGAAGAAACGCGCTTTCATCTACTGGACCCAAATTAAAAAAAATATTTGCCCTTGGGCATGGGGAATCAGAACGCCGTCTACATGTTAAATAATAATACTGTTGGATACACCTAAAATCAAATTCAGTCAACCAATCTACATGTTTCCTCATGTTTATTCTGAGTTTATTTTGACTTGCTCAGCAAGTTTTATAATCATGATTGAAATAATAATTGACTAATAACAATGAAAATGGCATACATCAGTTTATTTCATGTATTCATTCATATTGTGGACAAATTACACAATTATTTGACATTCCATCTAAATGATTCGACTGTACAAGTACATGCATCACTTAACCGAATGCATTTGCAATTCTAAGCTATTATAATATATGTTTGTTGAAGAAACTACTTTTCCATAAACTGAAACCTTAATGCACTGAATCGACACAGATCAAAACGTAGATTCCCTTAAATCCACTCTTCTGTTTTAACCCTGCTAAAATGTAAAATTATGTGGCAACATGCACCACCACCATGTTTACATCAGTCACACGAGCAACATACTAAAGACATTTTTGAATCACAAATATTCATGAAAATGATGTCAACAAGCCTGTAAAATGTTTGTATTTTTCACTGGAGAAATGGGGGCTTATGGTATTTGTGGCCAGTACCTCATGATCTGCTAGTACACTCCTGCAGCTTGTTGAGGATTTATTTGGAGCATGGTGGGTGTTTGGCTGACTAAATGGCGAATAGCGCATACCTTGATGAGACAAATATGCATGCTGGTATGTGCCGACACTGAACACAAATGTCCAAAGCTCCATTTCTCCAACCATATTCACTTTGAACTGTTAACGGCACTCAATTGATATGCAGTCACCTTTTTTTGCTATACTGAGTGAAATTTATTTGCAGTACATCAAGGGACAAACTACATACTGAATAGCTGCAGTGACTCCAAAATGTCATATACATAGAGAAACACACCAGGATGTTGGAGCATTCTAAATTCAGCACTAACAATGGGGTTACACTTGGTGCATCTTTTAATCAGTCACAATAATCTGTCATGACAGGAACAGCATGTATAAGGAATATATATCCACCTTGACCTTTAAATTCATATGACAAAAATCAATCAAATTTTGATCAGGACATTTTGACCATTTCATTCCGTTGGTAATTGGTATAACATTATTTTAAAGTTTTACGTCCGGCAAAGGCTCGCATGAAATTAAATTAATGAATATCATCCCCACCTGCCCCTTAACAAATAATGTCAGATTAATCTTTTTTTTATATATATTTGAGGAAAAATCTTTAATTGTCGTTTTTTACAACACTTAAAAACAAGAATATGTGGCCTGTCGGCACACGAATGCCCCCGGTGACAGATTTGCAGAAACTGTGGCAAAATTAATTTACCAAAAGTAATAAATATTCATAAACACAGGTGTGAAGGTCAAAATGTGAAGGTCATATTCAGGGCAGCATAGATGTGTGACATTTGTGCACAGGTCTTGTGTAAATTCCGGTAAAATAAATAATGTGTGAAAAAGTTCAAAGTTGTGAAGGTCAGTGTCATATTAAGGACAGCATGGATGCGTGGCAGTTGTCCACAAGTGTGATGTATTGAAATATTATAGTGATCCATCAAGGGATAAAGAAGTTATGACATAATTGAGAAACTCCTGTGAACTTGTTAAAGGTACATGGCAAAATAAACATTCATTCACCTTTATTCCACGTATTGATTGGCATTATTATACATTTTATATTAGCCGTAAATTTACACACTGATATTAGGGGCGATAACCGTGTTTCCTTAAAATGTTAACGGACATTACTATTTATTCTCTGTATTTATTTTGTGATGTGCAATGATCATACTTGATAATCTGTCGAAAATATAATTTGTTCAGGGGACACATTTAATTACCAGTTGTATGTGCACCCTGAAGGAGTGCACAATACGAAAGCGAGAAATCCGAAACTCAAATGAAATGTCATGCAAAGCATGAACTGTATTTGGCGAAATCAATGAGGTGATTCTAATATGTTGGAGTAACAAGCTTTAGTGGAAAATATTTGAAATATTCAAAACAACAGATGACAAAGGGTGTATTACTGCCAACATATCTGCTGGACATCAAAGGGAATAGCGGTCAATAGCCACATACCGGTATTAACCGGTATTAACCGTTTTAACATGTTTAACACCACAGACTCTACAGCAATATTTGCAAACTTTATGTAGTTCCAGATTAGCCGGCTTAATAAACGGACTAGTGTGAAAATCATTTTCTAACGAACGGATTGGCCGGAGAATTAGCATGGATCAATCCCATTCACTTACACTGGAGTAAACCTAGACATTATCTACACTATTCAGTTTTAATAATACAACGCCAAAACTGTTTACAAGTTCACCCATACTGAGAGAAAAGAAACAACTTGCAAGCTATATCGCGCTTTCCGAAATTTAAGCGGGCGCGACAATAAAATGATCACTAAATTACAATAGCAGACAGTATTAACTATAAGGCCTAAAACAAATTAGCTGTGTTTCAGGTTACATGCTGACAAAAAAAGGTTTGGTCGGTATAGGTTGTCAATTTATTTTAGGAGCAAACTAAGTGAAAACTAACAAATATTGTTTTAAATATTAGCTATACTTACAGTATTGGTTTAAAACAAACTTTGTGCATAACAATGACTAACTAGTTAAAAATACTTTTTGCATAAAAAATATTGAAGGAACAATTTATTTCTTTATTTTTTTTAAATGAATGAAAAAAATTACGACCACATCAAAAAAACAGGGTCGGTCGGGATACCTGAAACACGGCTTATTTGTACACGTTCTTAGGGAGAAGTACCCCACTCAAGTGTGTGTTATCCAGACATATATACTGGACAACATAGACATGGGTCATGCCGTCACAATTCCCCTAAAGGGGTTGCAATGGGGATTCTCTAGATCACCAGTTGCTCATTTTTGCGATATTTTTGTCAATTATGCATACAACATAGGTATTATAGATCACAGGTATCTCAAATTATATACATCCGTTTCTTATGTACACACACCGCAGTACGTTATTGTGGTACAAGCTATAGTTGTTGCATTCAGTGAAAAACGGACTAAGACAATAAACAGGCAGATGCAAAAAAAAGCACCCTACAATATGTTTACCAGTAGTATTGAAAATAACAATGCTTGTTTAATCAGAATGGGCCCCACTGGGACTCGAACCCAGGTCACTAGTATGAATACCAGTATGCTAGCCGCTGCACTACAAGGCCTGACCAAACCGATAAACACAACATTATTCAATTCAATACTATGTTAAATTGTATAAAGCTTCTGTACATGTATAACGCGGGTCTCTCGTGGAGCTGCAGTGTAATACACGATTTATGCAGAATTCATTTCAGTTGCTGAGCCACTTAAACCGGAATTTGCCAGAAAGACCGAAAGAGCCTATCTATCGGATTGCTATCTATCGCTGGCTTGACTCCGGTATTTCACACTCGCTGAAAACTCGCCGAAAACAAAGTTGCTAAATTAATGCATTTAAAGCATGTAATGTATAAATTTAGTATCAACACTTTACCCTATATAATTTATATAAATATTTTAATAGATAGGTCCCAAAATCTGCACCTGTGCACATAGATGTCCATTTGTAACCACTATATAACATTGGTTACATTGGTTACATAGGTTACATGTCTTGTCTCAATGTTATAAACCAATACTAAAGCATGCTCTGCAGAGATGGGCAATGAATCTTTTTTATGCCTTTCATTTTTGGGTTACACGGTTACACGCTCTGTATCTTTGGTTACATACGGTTACATCGGTTACATGCTATTCTTATGAAAGGACGGACGATCAATTTCATTTTTTACATTTAATGCCTTTCATTTTGAGTTACACGGTTACACGCTATATGTCTTTGGTTACATACGGTTACATCGGTTACATGCTATTCTTCTGAAAGGATGGACAATGAATTTTATTTTTTATATTTAATGCCTTTCATTTTTGGGTTACACGGTTACACGCTATATGTCTTTGGTTACATACGGTTACATCGGTTACATAATATTCTTCTGAAAGGACGGACGATCAATCTGATTTTTTATATTTAATGCCTTTCATTTTTGGGTTACGCGGTTACACGCTATATGTCTTTGGTTACATACAGTTACATCGGTTACATACTATTCTTCTGAAAGGATGGACGATCAATCTGATTTTTTTTATATTTAATGCCTTTCATTTTTGGGTTACACGGTTACACGCTATATGTCTTTGGTTACATACGGTTACATCGGTTACATACGATGAATATGATTTTTTTATATTTAATGCCTTTCACTTTTCGGTTACACAGTTACACGCTCTTTGTCTTTGGTTACATACGGTTACATCGGTTACATACTATTCTTCTGAAAGGATGGACGATGAATCTGATTTTTTTATATTTAATGCCTTTCATTTTTCGGTTACACGGTTACACGCTATATGTCTTTGGTTACATACGGTTACAGACGATCAGTTTGATTACACGCTATTCTCAACGAGACGGTTCAAATGGTGGTCACAGAATATAATTTCAAGGAGAAATTAGTTATAAATAGGATATTATTGACAAAGACTTCCACTGAGAAGTTTAATCATTTTTGTCCGGCTATTGTTACAGTCCGACTACTGGTTCCTGCCAATGATATGACGACAATTTTGCAGACATTTTTTGCAACTTTCCGTCTAGAGACAAACTTTGTTTTCAGACAAAAGAGAATCCCAAAGATCTACCAAAACAAATACATACAATGAGCAACAAGTTAACTGCCACACAACAAAACTATTTACAAGTCGCATCCCTGTGTTATCTTTGTCCGCACTCGGTGGTTTCAGATTACGAACGTCAACGAAGTGGATGGGGTAACAAAAGTGAAACACTTTACTGCAATTCTCGGGACCTGCGCATGAACCAGTACTTGTACCACGTTCCTCCAGATGATATGGCTATAGTATGATCTTTTTAACGTTTTGTGAGACTAGTAATGTCTTGGGATGTACCGATTTAAACAGTTTTAACACCTACCGATCGGAGAACAAGACGCCGAATCTTTCCAATTTACAAGCAGACGTAAATTATTGCGCATAAGCGCGTTTTGAGAAAAGTAGATAAAGCTTGATCTAAATTAATTAATATTGGTTTTATTTATCAATCCTGTGTATTATTTGTATTAGTTTGTACAATTACAGAGTCTGTAGCTGGGAAATCTTTTTATCAAATGGGGAACTATTTTTTACTGCGGAAATACAAATGGTGAAGTGCCTGGCTGTTCCATTTATCGACCATAATGGCTGTTCCCATGCAAAATCGGGCACAAATTGTCCCAAGACACGATTTTCTAACATGTGTTCCCCTTAGCTGTGCATGTCAACACGTAGAGCACCAAAGTGTGGAATTATGGTGGAAATTTCATGAAAAGTTATGTGTTGAGTTTTCCGTAATAAGACCTGCCCAAATGCCCCCTAACTCGGCGAGTTTTCCCGGCGGGTCTTCAGCGACAATAACTGTCACTAGACTAGCGTCCAGTATCCAGTAATTTCTCGCTTTCGTTATTAATACATAATTAAAAAATATCATGCCTCATTTGCATATGAAAATAGCCTGATACCACCGCGCGTCACTATCAGTAAACTAAATATTACTAATTGATTATATCTGTATAGCGGGCACTTGCAATTTTTACATGTTTCAGTCCTGGGGGGTCGTTTCTGTACACTTCGTACGACTAAAACGTTCGTAAGTGCAAAATTATGATAGTCTGTACATTTATACATTAGCAATGTTTTCTTGTAAACAATTATTGGATTTACATTTATTGTTCATAGGCTGCATATGCAGCCTATGCTCAATACATGTAAATCCATCAATTGAACATTCCAGAGGATCCTAAATTTGCACTTACGGACATTTTAGTCGTACGAAGTTTAGTGAAACGCCTCCCTGTTCTATACCGTTGAACGTGAGGTTTTGACGGCGAGACTGAGCTTTGAGGTTTTCATAGAACGCCTATATTCTCGTGAATAGTTACAGGCGTTCTATAATTACAATCGGTCGATGGGCCGAATGGGGTTCGCTGCGGGAAACTTCGTAACATGAAAGTGTGCCAATACCAACAAGCTATATGTTAGTTCAATATTGAAACATGCTAACACCTGTAAACATTGATAGGTTATATTAAAATAATAATACGCATGTAATTTGCAAAAAAATAGCTTCCCAATGAAATTTAGTTTAAATAGATTATCCCGTATGGAGCCTCATTTAGAACGTCTGGTACATAAAGAGTCAATATTTGAACCATTTTACTAAACGCCATAGTGTCATGTGTCCAATTTATTGGACACAGGACACTTTTTTTTAATGTAATATACCAACCAATAACAAATTTACGTTTAAAAAGTCAGCTATTTGTTGTTAAATGCGATTTTATTTTCATTGTGACGTCATACTATATTTCGTGTCCTGCCATTACACGTACTGGTTCAAGACATTTTGAAATTATTGCTGTCTCATTGTTGATAAGCTCTACATACGGTAATACAGATACTCATTGTGTACTCGACGATTTGTGAATGCTACAGACGTACATTTCTGCAAATTTGCTAAAGTTGAGAGGACAATACGGCGACAGCCATGGCCCAAGACGCATCAATAATTGACCTACATTTTACATAAGTCTACTGGCTTCAAGACACGAAACATTCATTTCAGGTAAGAATTATTTCTTTATTACTGTTGACCAATATTTGAATCGTGCTGACTTCGACAGCACTTTTAACCACAGGGCTACTAAAATAATTCCATTGTATTTAATCTAACATGAATTCAAGTGGGTGGGGATATTCAACATTGCCTGTGCTTGTGCCGAGTCATTGGTTTTCGCGACCAATGTTGTTTCCACAATTGTTGTTTAAATAGCTAATTTCTAATTTATGGTGCATCTCGGACTCTGTGTGTTTGTGGCACCTCGATACTTGTAGATTCACTTTGAATATAGTTTTCAGTCCAACAAGTCAATTCATTATATATTTAGGCTATTATCTGTTATCTATTCACTATTGTCTATATAGGCTTTTAGCCACTTAAAAAAAGACACTACTTTACATTCACCCCCCCCCCCTTTCGAGAGTCAAATGTGTTTAAAAAAACTGTAACAACAGTGATGAAATAAGTAAAAAAATTGAGGTGTGCGAATCGAGGTACACTGCATGCATTTGCACAGCGGTGACTTTTCCCCGAAATATCATGAATATAGGCCGTGCAGTATTTCTATTAAGTAAGTGTACCCGGCTTCGCACCGTGTATGTGGCTTTGCACACACCAATATTTTACATGTCTGATTATTCATGTTGTTTTTCTTAAGACAAGTGTTTTCAGAAAGTCACGTGTTTACACGATTTAGAAAAACTATAACAACAGTGACCAAACAAGTACAAAATTGAAATGCAGTATTTGTATTAAGTATTTGTATTGCAGTGGGTGGGCTTCCTAAAATTTATTTGTACACAGGGTACCCATGTTTGGTCTGGGGTGGTGATGAGGGACTTCTTTGCTTCATTGGGGGTGACCTCACAAAATATGGGCGGGGGTGGAGACTATGTTTGTTGGGATTACAATCGTGTCTGTTAATTCTGCGCACCTAATAATAATTTTCGTGAAAATGTCCATATTCCGTCTAAATTCCCTGAACATTCAAGGCAGTTCTTAGTCGAGATAATCACGGCTAAACAGATGGCTTTTACTATTTCATCTGTCGTCTATTATCTGTATCCGCCTAGCGGAGACCCAGCCAAATTTGATTAAAATATCAGTCCATTTTGTCCTTGAGTTTTGCGAATAATACGGGAATAAAATGATAACCAATGTATATTTGCATGTGTATTATTGGTTTATGAAGCTTTTTTTAACAGATCTGTTGTTGATCTATTCATTTAGTAAGCAGGACCACTAATCATTTTGACCATGTTCTGAATAACTTTTTACCAAACTATCGGAATGGGATAAAATTGTGACTTAGTATACCGTTAATCAGCTGATTTATTCCAAAATCAACATAATTTATTCTGACGTAAGCTGGGCAAAAACATTACGTGAATTGTGCATTAGCCGGTGCGCAGAATTAGCCGAAATGACATTTTTTATATGCAGAATCAGAATGTCAGTTTTCATTGGTTTGATACATGTACAGATATGTAGTCAGTGATTCTATATTTTATGTACATCTGGTGTCCCGGTGTAATTTACTGACAAACACACAATTTATAAGGAAATTTTTTTTTTCAGTAAAGAAACTATGTATAATACCAATCCATTAAGAAAACAGTATTTACAATTCTTGTTATGTGTGTTTAGTTATTATTTTCTGTTGTTGGCATATGTATGGTGCACCAAATGGGCATGTCCCGATCATCAATCAGCACAGTTCACAAGCCCGTAATTCTCAAATCTTGTCAATTTGTACTTTTACTATACATTGCATCTGAATTAAAATAGTTTAACATTGACATTAAGCTTATTCTGCAATAATTTGCCTTTTGTTGTCAAAAATACTGACGTTAATGTATCTGTCCCGCGAAATCGAATCATTACCGTTACGCTGAAAAAAAAAAAGTAAAATCAGAGTAACCTCCCTTTCCTACTCTCAGCTACTAATGCAATGAACACTGTTTATGGGCGCCCGATTTATAAATAAAACACGGTGGTAACACAACTTAAGTCATTGCCGAGAACTAGACCGGTCTGTATTCGGAATTTTAAGGTTACACATTACATGCATCATTACCGTTCACGGTTTATACACGTCCATATGTATGTAGGTCGACTGAAACCAAAATTGGTAGATAGACACACTTACAACGTTGTCTTTGCATATCTACCTTCATGATGCGTTGTATACAGAGGGGTGACAAATGGGAGTTTTTGAAGAAAAATCATTACCGTTACGGTCATTTCCGATACAAAATTGTGTAACGGTAATGACGATCGTGTAACGGCAATGATAAATTACCATACTAACCAGTCAGTTGATGCGTCAATTAGATATAAACCAGGTCCCATCAGTTGTCGGTCAGTAATGGCACATTTATTCAGACCTACAACATTTATATATCAGGATTTAATTAGTAAAAGCTCTGAAACAACAAAAAACAGACACAGCTTGCAAGGAGTGTGGGTTTCTATTGGCAATCACATTAAAAGTAAACACTAACTTGAAGTTATATTGTACAGCATATTCAAAGTATAAATATGTTTGTTATATATGCTGTATTAGTATTTTAAATAAATGGAAAGTCATTACCGTTACGTTTTGTCATTACCGTTACATAATCATTGCCGTTACGCCCATATTTTTGGAGGCTGTGCTATTAATTAAATGTAGCTTTATAACGATGTTTGGTACATGTGGTAAAACACGGCATTCTATTAGTTGCCAAGCTATTTTGTTTTGCTTATGCATCAGTCAATGTGAATCCCCGCACCCCCCCTCCGGGGGAGGGGCGGGGCTTTACCGGGGCATACACCGGGGCTTTTACCTTTCATGATGCCCCGCAGTGCGGGGACTTTACCGGGGCTTTTACAAATGGGCCGGGACACACCCCGGGGGCTTTACCGGGGTTTTAACCGGGCTTTACCTGGGCATACCCCGGGGCTTAACATTTCATGATGCCCCGCAGTGCGGGGCTTTTACCGGGGCTTTCACAGCAGCGAAAATATAAGCCCCGCTATTCCCCCGGAGGGGGGGTGCGGGGACTTACATTGACTGATGCATTAACTTTACTGATTCATATTAAATACATGTTGTTGGGTTACCATAAATGAGAAATTCCACGACTTGCTACTAAATTTCTCTGTTTCGCACTAATACAATTAGCTTATCATATTCTTGACACTTTTCTAAACAGATGCCCCTTCAGTTGATGTTTTATGCCGTTGAAAAGAAAACAATGTAAATGTAAAGCTATATTTACGTCATGTAAATGTACGTAATGGAAATTACATTTCTGAGACCCCTGGTCCCTTGAAGTGGAAATAAAATTTAAAAAATGACGAGAACAATTGGCTATACTATTATAAATGTAACAACTGGACTGTCATCCAATGGAATTAACACAGTTTAATGAATTATTGGTTCTACATCGAACTAGAAAAACGACACCAATATGTACATAAAATATAGAATCACTGATGTCTCATTATTATTGAACCATGTTATTGTAGTTGCGAACAATAACTCTTGCAATCTACTCCTGTACCATCTGTAGCAGAGTTACTATTCCATTCATACATGTAGGCTTCCTCTACATAATAGCTAATCAGATCGGATTTACACTTTAGTTGTTAATTGTGACACAATTTGTATATTTCCATCTGAAAAAAAAATATTATAGAAGTAATACGTATGGATCACGATTTGCCTGGTTTGGCCCTCAGGTACGTTTTCATCTTTCGCTCTTTCTGTTACCTGGCAGTTGAATTGGGTTATTGCCCATTATAGAAGTAGTAAGATTATTACTGATCCTACTGCTTTTGGGAGGGGCCATGTGATTCTGGTGTGGCGAGGACCTGGCATCAGATCAGGATCATCCTGATTTCAGGGCTGAGTATATAGTTCTTTTATTGTAAATATTCATTTTCTGATTTTAGGATTTTCCCCCCATTTGTACATGTACTTGAACATGTACTTGTACAGGTATATGGGATTTATTACTAAACCCATTGACCCGGCCTTAAATGACCGCATCTGTTGATAGGCCGTTAGACCCCAACAAACAAATAAATGATATACGTATGCTTCCTCTACATAATAGCTAATCAGATCTGATTTACACTTTAGTTGTTAATTGTGACACAATTTGTATATTTTCCATTTGAATTTTTTTTTTATAAAAGTAATACGTATGGATCACGATTTGCCTGGTTGGCCCTCAGGTACGTTTTCATCTTTCGCTCTTTCTGTTACTTGGCAGTTGAATTGGGTTATTGCCCATTATAGAAGTAGTAAGATTATTACTGATCCTACTGCTTTTGGGAGGGGCCATGTGATTCTGGTGTGGCGAGGACCTGGCCTCAGATCAGGATCATCCTGATTTCAGGGCTGAGTATATAGTTCTTTTATTGTAAATATTCATTTCTGATTTTAGGATTTTCCCCCCCATTTGTACATGTACTTGAACATGTACTTGTACAGGTAATATATGGGATTTATTACTAAACCCATTGACCCGGCCTTAAATGACCGCATCTGTTGATAGGCCGTTAGACCCCAACAAACAAATAAATGATATACGTATGCTTCCTCTACATAATAGCTAATCAGATCTGATTTTACACTTTAGTTGTTAATTGTGACACAATTTGTATATTTTCCATTTGAATTTTTTTTTTATAAAAGTAATACGTAATGGATCACGATTTGCCTGGTTTGGCCCTCAGGTACGTTTTCATCTTTCGCTCTTTCTGTTACTTGGCAGTTGAATTGGGTTATTAGCCCATTATAAGAAGTAGTAAGATTATTACTGATCCTTACTGCTTTTGGGAGGGGCCATGTGATTCTGGTGTGGCGAAGACCTGGCCTCAGATCAGGATCATCCTGATTTCAGGGCTGAGTATATAGTTCTTTTATTGTAAATATTCATTTCTGATTTTAGGATTTTCCCCCCATTTGTACATGTACTTGAACATGTACTTGTACAGGTAATATATGGGATTTATTACTAAACCCATTGACCCGGCCTTAAATGACCGCATCTGTTGATAGGCCGTTAGACCCCAACAAACAAATAAATGATATACGTATGCTTCCTCTACAGAATAGCTAATCAGATCTGATTTACACTTTAGTTGTTAATTGTGACCTAATTTGTATATTTTCCATCTGAAAATAAAACTATTATAAAAGTAATACAAAACTTTACGTGGGTGGTGGTCGAGAGAACGAGACGACGTAAATTAACGGTAGTAGTTCCTCTATATAGGAATCACTATTTGCCTGGTTTGACCCTTCAGTACATTTTTATCTTTGGCTCTTTTGTTACCTGGGAGTTGAATTGGGTTATTGCCCATTATAAAAGTATTAAGATTATTACTTATCCTACTGCTTTTGGGAGGGGCCAAGTGATTCTGGTGTAGCGAGGACCTGGTATCAGACCAGGATTATTCTGATTTCAGCGCTGAATTTTGTTATTGTAAATATTCAGTTCTGATTTTGGGATTTTCCCCCCATTTGTACATGTACGTGAAAATATACATGTACTTTTCTTTTTATATGAAACGTGAATTTCGTCACTGATAACAGGGGCGATAACTGTGTTTCCATTAAAGGTTAATGGAAACTATATTCTGTCTGCTTAGTTTTGTTATGTGCACTATGATCGTACTTTATAATGTGTCAATAAAAATATTTGTTCTGGTGACACATTTAATTGGTATAAATAATTTAAAAATGTCATGTCTCATTTGCATATCAAAATAGCCTGATACCACCGCGAGTCACTATCAGTAAAATCAATATTACTAAATGATTATATGTGTATAGTGGGCCTGCACTCGTAATTTTTAAAACTGGCGGAATACATGTACTGTAGTTACACAATTATACACTTATTTAATTCTTATAGGCAAACTGTTATGCCTACTAGATGGGACCACAGGTTGAAGTACATTGTAACGGACCGAGGTCTATAAATACATTAAATATGCCTAAAAGCGTCCATAAACGAAAAAAAAAAGCTAATTTTTGTTTGTTACTCCCTCTATAACACACACATATATACCTCGGTCCGTTACTTCAACCTGTGGATGGGACCCCAACTTTAGCTGCTACATTTAATTTGCGAACCAGATCTCTTATTCACTATTCTGCAGAGGAAAAGATATGAATGGAAACGTAACTCTGCTACGGACAGTACGTTTGTAGATTTCAAGAGTTACTGTTCACAAAACTATGAACAATGTGGCTTACTCGCTTACCACATTTATCCAAGTGTTGTGAGTTTGATGCCCGGGTGGGATGTAGTTCTCTAAGCACTGTTTCATGTTGGAAAGTTGCGGAGTCATTTGCTGAGTAATGGTTAATACTGGTAAGAAATTCAATAAAAGGCTAACCATGTACATAATAGTGTTTGATTGTTTGTTTCAGGGAAGCCGTCTACAGATCTCAGCCATCTGGATTATTCGTCGAGCCTCTTCAACTTCACCCTGCAGTCGAGGGCAGACACCAGCAGGGCTATTGAGAATAATATATGGGCGGTTTCAGAAGAAGCAGATAAGGCGGAAATTGTTTCTCATTCTGCTGTTGAAGGACAAAGGCCACCAGAAGAATCGCTGCCTGGAAAACACTACTCCACCTGGGCAACAAGTTGACAAACACTCGCGAAATGGGAACTGATCCAGTTCCTGACCTACACGAAGCAAAATATAGTGTCGCCATGACAGACTGTCATCATCTTAAGATCAGCGACATCTGAAAATATAACGCTCGAGGAAGAGCTTGAGAAAGACAAGTTCAGTTACAAAAAAATTAACCATTTAACCAGAGTACCATCCATGCCAGTGGCAGTGTTTGTGTGGTTCTTAACTCTGATTTCTGCTCTAATCATCTAATCAACCTGTTGAAAGGATGTGTCGTGAAGACATGTTACTTCTTGTGTTGATGGAATTGAGAATGAATCTTATTCACACAAATCTGACTTGTGCAGTTTTAAGATTTGTCAATATTTTTTGAATCGGTGACTTACCGGTATTCTTGTGGTGGACAGAATGGCATTTGTACATTTCCGATTATGTGACACTCGAAGGACTAGATATTGAAATGGTCAGAAATATATTTACTATGCTTTTACACATATGTGGCTGTGACCTCAGTTTGAAGTAACGGACCATGGCCTATAAATACATTAAATACACCTAAGAGCATCAATAAGTGAGAGAAACATAAGCTAAACAAAATGTATTTACTCCATGTGATATATGGGAGTAAATAATTTGTTTGGCCTATTTTATTTTACTTATGATGCTTTTAGGTATATTTAATGTATTTATAGGTATTGGTCCGTTACTTTAACCGGTGGCTGTGACTGGAGAATGTGTGTTTATGGGATTTGTGACCAGTGTAGCTCCTGATCAAATAGTACACTCCTGTAGCCTGATAATGATGTGGCTTGTTAGAAGCATGATGGAGATTTCATTGATGCAATGGTGAACAGTGCAGATCCTGTGCGGATATGTGTATCTACACTGGTCGCAAATCCCATAAGCCCCATTTCTCCAGTCACAGACACATATTTGAGCAAATTTAAAAATCCATACCGCCAACCTAGAGTGATTAGCATTTAAGGTATTGCATTCAATCTTTGATTCATAAATTTTTGTTTAACGTCCACAGTCTATAAAGTCTATATTTGGTTGGTTTCACATTGTTTCAGATATCTTCGCAATAAAGGATTTTACTTGAAACATCCAGAATAGACCAAAGACAAACTTTGTAGACTTTCGAAGGGAAACGAAAATTTACGAATTAATGATTTATTTTTGTGCTATTATCATGATTATAATTGAAATCAATGCCCAATGGTCAAACTTGTAACAAATTACATATGTACAATAAATTTCGACTTCGAAATTTGACTTCGAATGAAATGGTGCAATTGGTTGATATTGGTCATTTGCAGTGCATGATGTGGCAAACAACATATTGAGGCATCATCTGTAACACAGTGCCTTCAATCATGATTCATACCCAGGCATACAAAGTATGTCGAGGTGTATATAGTTTTTGTATTTTCGTCCATCCGTAAGATTTGCGTTAAAGGTTTTTGGGTACCCATTATATCTGCAACCGTAAATCGCATTGAGTAGAATCTTTATATACTTCTTTATCGTCATCCATATTTTTATACTGTAGCACACCGATGTGGCTTTCCTGCACAAGGTCAAATTACTTAAAGTTTTGAAATATTTGCAATCAAACATGTCAAGGTTTTTAAGTAAGACACAATGTCTCTGCAACCGCAAGTCGGGTTGACTTGAAACTTCTATATATACTTCTTTATTAAGTTAGAAGATCAATATTTTCTTTCTATCGCCTGGTGGGTGCATGTGATGGGTAATTTAACAATCGCGATTCATCCTTACCGGAAATCGACTGGAGACCTGGTTTGGCCCTCACATACGTCTTTGGCATTTTGTATGTGACAGTTGAATCTGGTTATATCTCTTGTGTGAGTATTACGATTATTCGTAATCCTTTTTTAGGGAAAGAGGGAAAGGGGCCAAGTGACATTGGTGTGGTATGGACCTGGCATCAGGTCAGGTTATTCTAATTTCAGGGCTGACTATATTTTTCTCGATGAAATTATTCCGTTCTGATTTTGGGATTTTCCCCCCAATGCAGCAGGTTAATACAGGATCGAACCCGTTTGCCCAGCCTTATATGACCTGAGCTGTTGATAGGCCGTTAAACACCAATACATAAACAAACAAACAACTTTGGCATTTGGTATCCGACATTATATTCTTTATGTGAGTATTAGACCATAGCTGTTGATAGGCCGTTAAACACCATTAAACAAACATTCTATACGGCTTTCATGCACACGGTGAAGGTGAAATTACTTTGAAACTTGCGTTAAATGTTTTGAAATATATGCGTTAAAGTTTTAAGTAAACATATATTGTCTATCAACAATCAACATCCATATTTTCATTTTATAGCCCACGCATGTGACTTTCATGCCCAAGGTCAAGGTCAAATTGTGTTAAATGTTTTGAAATATTTGCATTAATGTTTTAAGTACACAATTTATCTGCAACCGTATGTTAGATCGACTGGAAATGTCACATACTTCTTTGTCAACATATTTTCATTCTATATCTCACCTAAGCGGCTTTCATGCCAAAGGTCAAGGCCAAATGACTTTGCTGCGGCCGAGGGTATGTATGAGACCCCGCTCACCGCTCACTTGCTCTAGTCCTTAAAAGCAAGAATACATATCTTACCATACTGATTTCTTTTGTTTTTTTCGGATACATGTACTGATTTTGTGTC
Source organism: Conchocele bisecta (assembly GCA_029237695.1). NCBI lineage: Eukaryota > Metazoa > Mollusca > Bivalvia > Lucinida > Thyasiridae > Conchocele > Conchocele bisecta. Next base: position 91,457,520 of record CM055265.1, on the reverse strand, counting down.
CCAAGCATAACTGGAATTCCTTTTTGTATATTTATCACAACTCTTGCCTCACTAATATTCCAGTGTTCTCCCTTTGTTTTTTCACGCATTGATTTTGTATCTGGCACATGGCGAAGGTATCGTGGGTATTGTCAAAATCGGATGATACATCATACAAGATGGCCGCCGACAGGTCATCCTTTAATTATAGATTTCGTCTTCTTCTCATGTACCGTTTGACCGACGCTGGTCAGACTTCACAGTTGTGGTGCGTGGGTGAAGCATTTTCATATTTGTTCAAATGGAGGTTGTCGCATAATCCAAGATGGCCGTCGTAGAAAATTTGGTAAAATTCATAAAAAAAATCATAATCAACCATGTTAATTTTACATTATTATTATTTTTACATGTAGCTTGAATTGCCACTTTGATATCAAGGGCGATAACATTGACTCTTTAAAATGTTAATGGAAACTATTTATTCTCTCTATTTATCTTGATGTGCAATGATCATATTTTTGTAACAAGTCAATACAAATATTTTTTTCAGGTGACACATTTAGTTGATATAAATATTTAAAAAATGACCTGCCTCATTTACAATCAAAATGGCACGATGATACAACCTATCAGTAAACCTAAGATTACTAAGTGAATATTTCTTTGTAGCGGGCACTCGTATTTTTTAAAACTGTTGGAATAGTTACACAATTATACTTATTTAATATTTAATTCCTATAAAAGAACACTTTGTGCCAAACAGATGGGACCCCAATTCAAATCATGATTTGCAACTTTGATGAAGGATGTCTGGCACCCAGTCATTAAGTGCAAAGGCACGACACGTGTCTTATCAGCTCATTCACAAACACCACATCATACAAAACACTTGTCACATGGATTCACCAGTGGGTGTACAGTACAAAGTCCAGTGACATGGTGTGTAATTGCATCCCGTAACATTTGGTCAGGTGGGTATTTTTTTACTTTAACCTACGTTTTCTGGGGGAAATAACTACCTGTATAATATATGTGAAAATCACTACAATGGAAGAAATTGAATGTATGTTCTCGCACCCCCTTCCAAACTCCATTCACAATTCACACCCCCTCTGCATGAATCTGGCTACTCCACTGCAGTGCAAAGTCGCAGAACAATGTTTGACATACAGCCGTTTGAATGTGTACTTGTGTGTGTGTAATATTTCTCAGACTTTTCAAGGCAATGATTTCTGTTTCGATGTAATGTATGACCTGTCGTGAATTTCACTCACAAGTTCATATTAGTGCTTGTAGGAGTATTTGATATCCAGTATAAATTTTCCACGGCTTTCACATTCTGTAAAAACCGTCTGGAGTTTCGACAATGAAATGGGAGAAATGGCAAACATTTTCATGTGTTTGAATGTGGATTATTTCTGGCACTCATATCTTTGGCTTATAACGTTGTTCAAATTGTACTGCGTCAATTTTATCGAATTTAATATTGCATAATTTTATTTCATGACTTTCTTCAAAACGCCAGTTTTAGAAGTTGATGGTTTTAGGATTTTTATATCATGCACTGCAGTGTCGATGATAAGTCGCTAGGTGGCGTTGCCAAGTCGGACTGTTGTACTGTGCGGACTCACCGAAACAAACCGCCAGTGGACGCGTAATGTAATCTCCCTGGGTAAGTTTATATATCGCGGCTCAGTCAGCGTGCGACTAGATGCCGGTTTTTTTATTTAAAATTGCGCCATGTCAATTAAAGGTGGTGCAGGATGTTGAATGTAATATCTTTATAATGGAAAGACAGAGTTTAATGAAACATAACGCATTAAATGCTTAACAGGTTGCCAATTAGTATCCCCTCGTCGACAGGCAAGAGCTGGTATATCGTTAGTCCATGTACTGCGTACATATGTACGTACGCTAGTAACACCTTTCATTTTTCAATAACTTGTGAATTGCTTCCACGATTTTGATATTATTTGACCATTAATGTGTGTCTATGGAGCATGGTTTAGCATATGAGTAGACTCATATGACCCACGTTCGACCGCCCAAGGTCACGGAGTACTTTTTTATTATCAATGGCTGCCAGCGAGGGGATTAGCTTCATTTAATGATGCCAGTGCGAGGGGATTAGCTTCGTTTAATGATGCCAGTTCTTGCATTATGGTATAGTTTGCTTTAAATCTAACAATTTTCTGGTTTTGACGAAGAATCGGTTACCATGTATGTGAATAAAAATCTAAAGAACGTGAATGTATGGTGTGATACATATCATCGAACCGGTATGTCACTTCTATGGTGAGATACATATCATCGAAATCCGTCCGTTTGCTTGGAAAAGTTTCAAGAAAATTTACTGTAAAAATGACGTCACAGAATACGTCACGTCGGAAAAGCAGGTTCGGAAACCACTGATCCCATACCCTGATATCTATAACTTTACATGCTACTTGCAAACATGTAGTTGGCCTCAATAGTAATAACGTACACTCAAAGCGTTCTTTTATAACATGATCATTCATGTTATAATTGTTCTTGTTATTCTTGCGTTCGGTTTCACTTGACGTCAACGTTACCTCATTCAGCTTCCGCGGTATGACGTCAACTTTCTAGGCTTGAACGGAGTTCTGTTAACGCAACAACTTATTTTCAGATTGTATCTGATTAACAGAACTCTCAAGAGTGTCATCAAATATGCTGTTCTTAGACTTTACATCGCCGAACTTGATCTCCATCAACAGAGACATATCAGCACTGTATGCAATGGAACCTCTCTAAACCGAACACCAATATAACGTCTGTCATCTTATGTTTGATGGGTTTCTTTGTCATTTATCTCGCATGATAATGTATATTCATGATTGTTAAGCATCTAAATACGTATCGGAATGGTAAAATGCCTTATTTACAGTGGAACATCTCTGTTTAGGGAGATTTCACTGTAATAATAACTTGTAGCTAGACCACGTACAAGTTAGTTCGCTACCGGCTTGCAAAGGTCACTCTCTATACAACATGTGCATACGTATGTGATTAGTGCACACCCAGATAAGAACGGACAATATCCTTTTTAATGATACAACCCAATGGCACATTTCAATGGACAGCACCGTCAATTTGACGTTAACACATGTGAGACGACATTACGATACTGGGAAGCGGGCTGTATGGGCCTAAACATATTTTCAGTTTCGAGATGGCTGACCTTTTCAAAATGGCCTCCATTTGTATCAATTTCATGACTATATACGAGCATGGCTTATGAAAACGTAGATTTCAAAAAAGGTAAAATTCGAGAAACGGCATTATATTTATTGCATATTGTCCATCACCCTAGTGCACTTATTAGTATGCCCCACCACGATAGTGGAGGGGGCATTTAATTTTACCCTTATCCGTCCGTCCCGTTCGTCCATCCGTCCCGCCTGTAACCAACCTTGTAAGTCGTAAAACTTTTAAACCGTACTAGCTACACTCCTGCAACTTGGTATGTAGCTTCGTTATGATGAGTAGATCCGTGAAGTTTATTTCGATTTTTTATTTGACCCCGGGATCATAGATTATCTCCCCCTTTTCGACTTATTTTGTCTTGTAACACGTAAAACGTTTAAACCATAATAGCTACAGACCTGAAACTTGGTATGTATATATACGATATATATGTAGAAGGCCATGAAAAAAGTTCTTCGGTTTTTAGATCGAGCATTTTATCATCATGGAGAAATAAAATGTTACTTTAAATTCACCGCATGATCAATAAAAAACACGCGCATGCAACAATATGTTAAATCCAATCATGTTTGACGAAAATCTGGTGATGTTTCACGTCTAAAGATGTTATAGTAACTTTATAGAACATACATGTATATGCATCTGGCGACTTGAAAACATCAGAGACAAACATATGAAACAAAAATACACGTGTGTTTTTTAAACAAATCTGCCCTCCCGTGTCACATTCCACAACCCACGTGTCTGAGAACCAAGTACTTTTTTATGGCCTGAGTGTTATATCAATGGGATACATGCAATATATATTATATATACATGTATATATACATAAAAGTTTTATTTTCGACATACATGACAGTTGTCAATGTTGGTATTCGTGTAAGCAAGATATTGCGGTGTTTAATTTACACAAATTTCAAAGTCATTTGAGAAAGTCCTACACACTTTTTGATGTAAGAAAATGGCTAATTGTTTCAGTATCATTTTGAAATGTCATGTCATTGGTGATGTGATTGCATCACACATATTCAGGTGAATGAACTGTCCAAATATTAAAGCAATCCTTCATATATTGAAGATATTACATGTTGGCGAAACTTGAAAAAACTCGTACAAACTATTCGACGTAACAAAATTGCTAAGTGTTTCAGTGATAGTTGGAAGGTGACAAATGTGAAGGTCGTGTGAAGGTGGCGCGGGTGTGTGACAAATGTTCAGATGAATCAAGTGTCCAAGTATTGAAGTAATGCTTTATCGTAATATTGACGATATTACATGTTGGAATAACTCTTAACAGTTTGACGTAAATGTACACGGACGGACGTACGGACGGAAGGACGTACGGAACCTCAAGAGCGACGCAATATGCCCACATAATAATTAATACATCTTAGAATGTCCTACATATATGCACAGATGTTGATATTTATGCTGGAATCATGCCACCCATAAATGCAAACTCATCAGTAATATCTACGTGACCGAGAACAGGGTTTCCTTCAGGAACAGTGAGATTATATTAAGAATATCCATCATATGCGCTAGTGTGGGGCAAGGATATTCCACCCGAATGTCAGAATATGTCGTCAGAGGTTTTGCCGAGTTTCTGACGACATATTCTGATCACGAGGGTGGAATATCCTTCTCTCACACCAGTGCATATGATGGATACATTTTCTCGCCCCTATATAGAACATATTTGCGAATCTCAAAATATTTGTCTGACCGAGAATAATACCCAACTTTATATTCACTTAATGTATGCGACTTTTGATATGTCCACAAAACGACAAAACTTTGTTTTAACCCACGAATTGGATGCTAATACCAGTTAAATGGATCGTTTACAAATTATTAAATAATGTTCAATGTCATCACCATTCAGCCCGCGCATGACTACGGATATCCTTGTCTCAGGTCACCTGGTGGGCGAGAAAAAATGAATACACATTTCCATATCCGTTTTTGTTTGAATAATATCGTCTGGAATTACAGGATCTGGATCCGGATACGGATAGCAAAACATTTGATCGAATATTAATGGAAGAAACTATTTTTAGTTGAAATTAACATGAAAATAAGACACACTACACTTCTGTGTTATTTTTCATAGGTTATGTTCGCGACCATGACTATTTGAAAAGCATGTTAACAAACACTTAAAGGAGTGTATAAACAAGTACAAACTGCTACATTCAACCCAATCTAGATTTCGAAAATCTCTTACTATTTATTCTCTGTATTTTATTTTTTTGATGTGCAATGATCATACTTGTCCCTGTCCTTTCTTCAACTATTCTAAACAACGATCTTAACTCTATCCACAATTGGTCAGAGAAGTGGCTCGTAAACTTCAATCCATCAAAAACTGAAACAATGACATTTTCCGGAAATACAACAAACCACACCATCCTCCTCTACTCATGAATGATGCCTCACTCGATCCTGTCAAAGAACACAAACATCTTGGACTTACATTATCTGACGACGGAAAGTGGAACTCTCATATCTCACAGTGTATTAACAAAGCATGGCAACGTATAGGCATTTTGAGATCTCTAAAATTTCGTCTTAAAGGTCCTCGCTGGAACGTATGTATTTCTCGTTTATTCGTCCTCTCCTTGAATATGGCGATGTTGTCTGGGATAATTGCTCGAACCAGATGAAAGATGACCTGGAGGCTGTGCAAACTGAGGCTGCCAGAATAGTGTCGGGTGCGACCAAACTTTGCAACATAGCCAGACTCTATCAGGAACTCAAGTGGGAAACATTGACCGACAGGCGTAAGAAACACAGACTAGTCCTTTTCTATAAGATGTTAAACAATTCTTCATACACGCCTTCGTCTTTCATGTAACGCTCTCAACTTCGACCTTCACAGAAGATCTATTGTTGACGACACCCCACATTGCACATGCGGATCCATAGAAACATTCAGTCACTTTCTCTTGTATTGCAACAAATATACACTTCAGCGAAACACACATATTAACAACCTTCCATGTCCTCCCACAGCAGACACACTGCTCCGCGGCAATGAACATTTGACATTCGAGGAAAACAGCTTCGTATTTCAGCAGGTCCAGAAGTTCATCGTGGCTACAAGGCGCTTCGGCAATTGAGGAGGCACGTGGGCAGATGTCCAATACGAGCCACAATGCCAGCAATGAGTGCATCCCTTTACCCCACCCCCCCCCCCCGCGCCCTCCCCCAGTTACCTCGTCCCCACCATACCATAGTTATAATTTCGATTACATTGACTATTGTATGTCATTTGTGTGTACTCCCTTGTTTAGTACTGAAATACTGAACTTATAGTTTTATAAATAATGCTTTGAAATACATATTCCACCATCAATCTACACATATTACCATCTATTTGAAATATAAATGATCAATTGTTATTTCAGTCACCATTGATAATTAACTAGTCATAACCTGCCTGACAGTAATTCCATGTATATTGCACTCACGCTTATAGTGGAGAAGAATTCATATAAGCTTTTTTAAGCTTGTTTTCCAATCCACACACTATTTAATGCTTGTATCATACCATGTATTGTTCCTTTACATGACATATAACTTAATACATATTGTTTAAACTAATGATCATACTTTATAATATGTCGAAAATATTATTTTTGTCAGGTGGCGCATTTAATTAGTATAAATAATTAAAAAATATCATCCCTCATTTGCATATGAATAGCGTGCACTCGTAATTTTTAGAACTGGTTGAATAGTGACAAAATTATACACTTATTTAATTTCTATATAACAGTTTGTGCCTACTGAGTAGGCATGTACCTTTAAGGTAGTAGGTCATATATAGATACACTTGGCTTCAATGATAATTGCTTCATATGATGTGATGTGATATATAAATATTGTCTTGTTACTGTATACTATATGGTACATTGAGCTGCCATCTCCGCCTTCTTTGTATGTACAAGCCATCGTACAGTTTCACCACTTCGTGCGTTTGACACATACAGCAAATAATATTACAGTAAACCAAAAACAATTAGGTGCAATACATCATAGACAGATATGACTACGGCATGCTATAAATATTATGCCAGCAAACTGTACAAAAGACGAGATACCTGAGCATTTCTCCCATCAATCTCAAAATAAATTTTGATGTGTAAACTTTTAAATCTGATGCACAGCCTATTGTTAGTGTACACGTTATCCAATCCATAGTAAAGCCACATTTACTCGCATAGTAGGTGAGTAGACACCAGGGAAAATACACTCAGGTAACTGCTTACATGTCACTGGATGTGATAGATAATAACAGGGTACAGTAGTGGGTATATATTATATTTGGTGTGTGGTTTGCCAGGTAAAAGCTACACTGTGCGAATTATGTGTGTGAGGCTATTTATATGGTGGTTATGTTGTTAAAAACACAAGTGCACAAACATGTCCAGAAAACTGACATATTTTAAAGATTGGTTGTAATATAATTGATAGGAGTCGTTTCTCTTGGGTTTCTGCATTATACATATGTTTTAATTCACATTTGCGCTTTTGTGTCAATCGCCAGTAGAGGTGTAGTGGCATGATGGCATTGAATCATACCATATGCCGAGTTCACCATTCCATGGGCCGTATAGGATACAGTAACGAGGCAGTGTTCACATATATGTTATACATATATTCCATCACCAGTACGAAGCATTATCTTTTGAATCAACGATGATCCAGGATAGAATGGGTCTTAAGAAAGCCTTTTGACCTTGTAGATCACACTTGTATTACTGCAAAAATTTAAAATATCTATAAATTCAAATGGCATCATATAAAATGGTTCTCTAAGGTGTTCCTCAATGATTAATTCTTGGACAACGTATCTATTTCTTTTATTTATAATGATTTGCCCTTTATTAATTAACAACTGATATGTTTGCCGATGACGCAAACAATTCATACACAGGTAGCGATCAGTTATCATCCATACTAATCTACAAGCAGATCTAAGTCTTAGTGCGATTGGAATTAGTGTGACCAAAACAAAAATGGTTATTAACGAAAACAAGACTAAAAGTATGGTAATTAGCACCAGACAAAACTTGCATCTGTATCTGGACTGAGATTAATTTTTTCTGTATCTGCGAGTGAGTCTGTAACTTGTTTTGAATGGGGTGGAAAACCGGAGGGCGGAGACAACACAGCCAAAAACCGTCAGGACATAACTCAGAACAAATACGCGAGGACATTGGTTGTTGTTCAGTCTCGTAGTGCTTCAGGACTTGGCAACAGGGGTACATTCTTCAAACAAAACTCAGTTTTTATGAGTTATCAATTCATATGCCAATATCTAAATGGCAAAACCCGTACATTAAGACCATAGGTATTAAGGTGGTATTACGATATTAATTCATGTGTTAACTGTACAAAAAGTATCTATTTAAAGCTACACTTTTGTGTCAGAATTGATGCTCTATCTAGATATAGGCCAATATTTGAAGATGAAAATCCTAAAAATAAATGAGGCCAAAAAAAACCCGAGGAGGCAGTGCTACGGGGAGCATGCAGGACAGGTTAATTATGTGTACAAAAACAAGTTTGTCCAGAACAAAATTGAGTTTTGTACCCTAAAAATCACAAAAAAATCAATTCTGTGTCACAAAATTCAATTCTTTGTGTCACAAAATTTAAGTATGCATACGTTTCGTTATACAAAAATTTCATTTTTGTTATAAAAGATTCAATTTTGTAAGACAGAATTGAGTTTTGTGAAGAAAATTCAGTTTTGAGGGACAGAATCATTTTTGTCCCACAACAATTAGTTTGCGTTAGGATAGTTCTATGTCATCTCTAGTTGATTAGTTGTTGAGAATCGGTCTTAGTCCCATTTTACTAGATGGTGGAGTACACTTGAAGTGGTAAATATTTAATGCGAAAATATAACCCAATATATCAATATTATACTTCTTTATGGACAGTTTATTTTGGTTATATTATGCTTACACTGAGTGGTCACACCATATAAGCATATATTGTTTGAGATGTAAACAGGGGTTCAAACATAAAAGTAGCGGGAAGCTAGACCTGAGAGCATGTCCCATAAATAGAGAATACCCGGCTAGTGTATTTTGATATCACTTTTATCAGGAAGCTAGGAAAACGCGTAGGAATTCCGAGGCTTGTCGAGGAATTCCTACCGTTTCCGAGCCGAGCCTGATAAACTTGATATTAAACTACCACTTAGTTGGTATTCTATTAAGCAGGTAACGTTTTTGCTCGAAAAATGACATTAGATGACGTCGTTATTCTAAAGTAGATTCAAACCTTGTGAAAACAAATGTATGGATCTGTGTCTACTAGTTGCGAATTTACGTGTTCGCAACCTATGTGTCTTACATGCTTGATTACCCAGTATTACACCATCTTAGAATCCATGGTATCTACCAAATACTACAAATGGTTTCTCAAATGGCCCAATTCCACACATTATGTTTATAAACACAGACAGCAGTAAGACCACAGGTCACAGCGCGTGTATTATTGATTTAACTGGGGCAGCAGATATACCTTGCGAACACAATAAATGAGGTCTGTACTCGCGGGAGGATCTACATGTACATGAATTATGTGTTACAATTATTAACGCAAATGTTTTTAAATACGAAAAGGGTTTGTTAACGTTTGTACTGTTTTTGGAGATAGTTGAAGCAAACTGGAGAATGAGAAAAATGAACCATCGGCAGTGAGAATGATCATCGACATTGAATGTGTAGATCGGCCGACCGTGACCCATTCTCCAGTGCAGTTTTGGAACCAATGGTAGTTCCTTTCTTAATGCGTGTGCAGAATTGACTTTTTGTGCACAGAATTGAATTTTTGATGACACAGAATTGAATTTGGTGACACAGAATTGACAGATTTGAATTTTTATTTGTGGACACAGAAAGAATTGAATTTTGTGGCACAAAAGTGAAATTTGTGACAAAGAATGGCGGTTTTGTGGCACAAAAGTGAAATTTTGTGACACAGAATTGAATTTTGTGGCACAAAAATGGACATTTTGTGGCACAAAATTGAGCCATGTCCACTTGGCGCCCCCGTAGTGCCTCAGTGTAGTTACGGCTATGATATATGAGACGCAGTCCCTTTAAAATATCATATAGCTAGTTCAGTATTCCCTTGTCCAATAACCATCCAATTTCACACACTTGTAAATGGCATCACAATAAAATTAACATAGATCCAATGACTTAGGGAACTACATAACCCCTATTCCAGTGTTATTTTATGCGTTCAGTCTACAAATACATATATTGCAGGCCCGTAGCTAGGTGAGGGGGGGGGGGGGGGTGTCGGAACGGTGGGACGACCCCCCCCCCCCGCCAGCCTCGATGTCCACTTTTTTAGACGAATGAATTTGGATGGCGATAATTTATATCATTACACACAGTAATAACAGTTATTTCCCTTTATAAACACGCTATCCACGCTGTTGAGTCAAAATAACCAGACAGCTGTGGTTGGCAAGTGGGTGGGGTAGCGGAAATAGGGCCCTTTTTTTCAAATCAAAAGTTAGCTACCAGCCCACGCGTGTACCAAGTTTTAATTTCTACAGTAGGTTTATGACTGCAGAGGTAATTTAATTTGAAAATATTACTTGGTACACGGGTGATCTGGGTATTAAATTCATGAACGGTAGAAAAGACAATGAAAAAAGTGCTAATTTCCGGTTCATGGGACGTCACGCAGCGGTTGTCATGACGTCATCGCATGATGTTTAAACTGAAAAAATTATATTTTTAAAGAGATGAGATAAAATTATATATTTTTGATGATATAAAAATGAAATTTTGGCAAAAACCGGATGCGATTTCAGGGCCTTACTGCACCTTCCTTTTGGAAAAAATTACAATACAGTTGACCCTCTATTCTCTGACTAAAAGAGGAAACACTACGATCAGTTGTAAAATTCTGTTTATCGTAAATTAAATAGTTGATTTAAGTATCGTGGATAATCGTAGCAATGTTCGCAATGCATAACTATTCCACCAGTTCTACAAATTACGAGTGCCGCATATTACAGCTATTAGTTTTACTGTAGTGACTCTCGTGGAAGCAAAGCTATGTTCATATGCAAATGGAAGGCATGGTATTTTTTTTTAATTATTTATTACTAATTAAATGCGTCACCTGAAACAATAATATTTTTGACAGTTTATCGTATGATCTTTGACAACAACAAATAAATACAGAGGAATAAGTAGTAATGTCCGTTAACATTTTAAGGGAAAACACGGTTATCGCCCCTGATATCAGTGTGGAAATTTACGTTTTTATATAAAAAAAGTGAATAATTCCAATCAATACGTGGCGGTAATGGTAACTGTTTATTTTTTGCCAGCAAAATGTCTCAGATGATGACTTCTGATATAACGAGTATTTTGTTACTGAGTGGGCATTGTACCTTTAATGAATGTGAATGCAAATACCGAACGGACTGATAACGCATTGTATAAAATTAATATTCCATAACTGCACGTCCTGTGGAGTTAATTATTATTATAACCAACAAACAAGACTAGTATATGGAAAATCAATAGAGCACTGAAAACACTTACCTGCTCTGACTCTTTGCAATTACAATGTACAGAGAACTGCGTACTTCCAAAGGTTTTTGTTTGGATCCAACAACAAGATCCAGGCGCTTCCAGTTGGTCTGTAAAAACTTACTTTATGCCGTTCCTGCGAAAACATATTCATTGGTCATGTGGGTCACGGGGTGATATATACAAACATTATAATATACGGTTCATGGTTGTTATGAGTGATTGTCGTTTCAACTGAGAACAATTCAAATCGATTCCGATTGACTATGCTGATTCTAAACGTTGGTTGGACTGGTTATCTGCTCCGATAGTTACACGAGACACGCCATGGGATTTTGTACACGTGAGATTTTTCATGAAACATATTTACAGAAACTGTCGTTAATTTTGTAAATATTTTTGTTCATGAAAAATCGCACATGTACTTAGGTTCGAAATCGCATGGCGTGTCTCATATATAATGTATGACTGAATGTGAAAAGTCGTGGGTTCGAGCCTCACCGGAGGCGCTGCGTTGTGTCCTTGAGCAAGACACTTTATCCACACTGCTCCAGTTCACCCAGCTGTGAATGGGTACCGATAATTCGTAGTTGCTCTGTAAATACGAATTACCGGCTTCTCTCAAAAAATCTCTACCTCCGTTCTTTCTCCCATTCTTGGGAGACGAAATGCAAGGTCCTCGAGCCAGTGCCGCCGTTAAATATAAGCAAAAAAAAAAAAGAAAAAAAAAAAGAAAAGATAAAACAACTCTCTGCACACTGAAACATACTGAGCCCCGCAGTGGACGTGGATATTTTTGTATTAATTCGTTCCCACGAAATAACAATTCGTTCCCTCAATTTAACAATTCGTTCCCTCGAATTTACAATTCGTTCCCACTATATAACAATTCGTTCCCTCGAATTAACAACTCGTTCCCACGAAATGACAATTCGTTCCCTCAATTTAAATTCGTTCCCCCGAAATAAACAATTCGTTCCCACGGGAACGCAATTGTTAAATCGTGGCAACGAATTTATTCACTGGGAACGAATTGTTATTTCGAGAACGAATTGTTATATCGTGGGAACGAATTGTTAACTTGAGGGGGACGAGATTGTAATTTTTGTGGGAACGAATTAATAAAAAAATGGAATGCTTACGTTCCCTGTGGGGCTCCGTAGAAACAGTATTATGAAGGCCAGTTAACATTTAAAACACACGGCTTTCACACCCATGCCGGGCCATGTATACAAGTATGTCATTTCCCACATTCAATATATATTGTCGTACAAGCGTGCTTACTTATAATTGTCCGCAAGTACACAATCCTCAAAATTATGACACATGTTATAGCAAGGATGTAAATGTTCATCAGTATGCTTTCACACGCATTACACTATACAATTAGTGTCTTTTGGAGGAGGTGTACATGATAATTACGGACCTGCGGAAGTCATATTCACCGAGGCCGAAGGAAGGTCCGTAAAATCTCGAGTACACCGACTCACAAAGACAATAATTATTTGATTATATTACATATTACAGCAATGAGAACTTATATGATACAACAACGCACGGATTGCATCATGCTGTGATTGCGTGATTACATATGTGTTACACCTTGAATATTAGTATCGGACTCCGAGAGTCTGAGTGGTCCTATTCGAAAATGTGATATTTGAATAGCTTCTCGGTCTGGGGGCAGTTTCACTAACTTCGTAAGACTAAATGTTCGTAAGTTGCAAATTTAGGATTCGTTCTGGAAATTGTAATTGATGGAATTTCACATATATTGACATAGGCTGCTAGCCTATGTTCAATAATGTAAATCCAATAATTGTTTACACAAAAAAACAAGGTTTAATGTGAAATTTAAGACTATCATAATTTTGCACTTACGAACATTTTAGTCGTAGGAAGTAGTTTAGTTGAGGCGGGCCTCCAGGGGAATATCTTTATGTCAAACAATCATTTCTGACCCGGATATTGGACATGTCATTGGTTTAAATTATCGGTCATGTAATAAAGGACGTTACTCGGCCACCTACCGCAGGTTTATTGATGTGGCCAGACGTCAGAGCAAGGTAGAGATGTCATAAAAGCGCAAGCTTTGCTATGTGAACAGGCGTCCTAGTTACATGCGCACCGGTAGTATTAGTCCGGCCCGTCAGGGGCTTTAAACCTGTTTTGAATATATAGTTTTTTTATTGTTGATTTTATATGTCTATGCCATTCACTTTTAGAATCGTGTGATGCCACGCTGCATCCTTGAGCAATTGGAGTGTTGCATAAATCCAAATGGCCGTCAAATATCATATTATCCCCCATATATTTGCACTACATGGCATTTTACGAATTTTAAACTTTGGTTAAAGCGGTTATGGGCACAACTTAATTATTTAGGAAGTTTCATGATGTAATGAATATTGAATCCATTTGCATAAATCTAAGATGGCACCAAATTTCATATTATTCCATATACTGTAGTGTAATTATATGGCATATTTACGAATTTTCAAACTTTGTAACGTCGGTTTATGGGTACAAGTAATCGTTTGGGAACATTTATGATTGTAAGTGACAGTTGGACTCATTTGCATAAATCCAAGATGGGCGCCAAATATATTTATTTCGCTTGTTTCAAGTTTGATATTGTTCCCATGATACCCGAGTGATGCCCCCCCCCCCCCCCCCCCCCCCCCCCCCCCCCCCAAACCCCCCTTTTTCCATAGCTTTATCTCCGAGATTGTAAGTCTTTAAAACACGTGACGTCCAATCATTGCCCTCATTCACGATACAGCAGCTTGTGCAAGCACTTTCAGTGTTAGGATCTGTCTTCTTTGCGACTGCTTCTGGCATTTCTTGGTTTCTTTCCGCCTTTATAATCGTTTTCAATGTTGACATTGTGAGCTATTTAATCCGCCATTTCAGTCTAGGATATGCGAGGGAAAATTTGCATTTGATGCTTCCATATCTTCATGCACTGTCGCCGGTTGTGTTACTAGAAGAGAAAGTGAATGGGTAGACAGTTTGCCATTTTGAGAGGCATTTCAGCAATCTCGAAGTTGTCAAAACTAGCCGTGCTACCAAGCCTTCAGTTGCATCATGGAATGCCGGCCGGTCCGTGGTTTTTTGATTTGCGCTACTGCAGCTGACATTTTGAAGCTGCGCGTATTACGTAGTAAGAGTACAGTTATTTGGAACTTATTCAGTTGTTTCACACGTGACTTGGAATCTATCACCATAAATCAGGACAGCAGTCTGCAAATTAGTCGACTGATTACGCAACAAACTTGTAACCATATTACATACGTAATGCAGGCAGAGTGGTACACAGCTTTGGAGATTTGGCTGCGAGCAAGTTATGGAAACGTGTTGCTCACAGACCACTTCCGTATATCTGTGGTCTCTATCGGGCATTGTAGTTCTATACCAAGGATATATCTTTCATTTCCTTGGTAACTCGTTTATATTTTCGAAATTCGCCAAAATCGATTCATCGTCTTCATCGGGGTACTGGGTTAGAAGCATCGCAGCCTTATCTTGAACATCACCATGCTCGCCACACTGGAAATGCCAGAGTTAATATGTCAAATCACCGCGAAACGAGCAGATAATTGGGACAACAAGAGGTTGCGTTTAGATAGAATTACGACCACCTTTGTTGTGTATGCTTCAAAAACAGCTCTACTGAATTCCAAACGTGACTCAAATCAGACTTGATAACTTTCAACTCGAGATTCAACGCCGGGGGTTCATTTGGCGCGGCCCTTTTTGTATGCACCATCCACGCGAAGACTCACTGGTAACACCCATTCATCTCGGGGCCCGCGCTCGTCACATTTAGCTAGTAATGCATCTCTAAGTGATTGGTCACTTTATACTTTCTCTACTTGCCGAACTAGGAAGCCGGTCTCCATCACTTTGGATTTCGGGTCTTATTTTTAAAAATTGCATTGATTGCCACGAACACACAATGCAGCTTCAAGACGATATGATGGACGTTTCTCTGTCGTGCTTAAAGTAGGTTAAAGGGAGTCAAAATGATACCACCTTGCGGTGGCATCATTTATAACCCTTTTACTACTCCACCACCCCCGAAAAACATAAATTGGTTAACGAGGAAATAGTCCCCCACCACACGAAAAATGGGTCGTGGAAAAAAAACATAATGTTTTCCGACAGAAAATTTATGATAAAATAATTATTTATGTGCCCACGAGTGATAGTTTATATTCCAACACCCAATTTTTCTTCCTCCAATATAGCTAATTTATTTCGCAGTTCCGCAACTAATTCTACCAGTTCTAGTCTACCACGTTTCACCTGTAGCCACCTGACAGTGTAGTTGCTTATGTCTACAAAGAGTTTGGGCATAATGAATTTCAAGGGCATCTGGGGCATTGAAAATTGGGGGGGGACACATAGGAATTTTTCTACGTCTCGCTAGATGTTACCTTCGTAGATATTCTTTACGCGTAACGTCTTACAACAAGTCTCACACTCCATTATATATGTATATGTTTATGTTTTTATTCAATTAGAAGTGAAAAAACATAATGTTTTCAAGACCAATTGAACAGATAAATCATAGGTTATACAAAAGTAATTACAGAAAAATATGATAACGCCAGAAATCGAAGTTTGAGAAGAGAAGCCCGAATCTCTAGGGATTACTTATAGTAAAACGGTTTGAGAGTAGGGGTTGACAACATCTTATAAACTCCACAAGAATGAGGCGTTTTATGAAGCTGATTTACCCGCGCCACAAAACGAGGAGCCTTTAAAGCTATATCCAAAGCGGAGGAAGTAGGGGGTACAGAATTCAAATAAGAAGTATTGCGGGGTTAAGGGCTAGTGTAATCAAACTATTTCAAGCTCAAATAATTTGTCCCAAATTAGACGCCAAAATAATAATAAGAAATATCTATCGTTAGCGCGATAGTGGAAAAAAGTGAAGATATATTGGGGGCTCACGATTGAAACATTGGAAAAGGTAGAAATGGTAAGACGAGGTTGTTTACATTATCCTTTCGTAAAAACTTTAACATTAACGAGTCTGAAAACGCATGTCCGAATTATAAAACTCGCTCGTATCTAACAAACAATTTTTATGTGAGATTATTCTATTCTTACAAGCTAGAATTATGGAGGAAATAAATGGAAAACCTAATAACTATAATATTTCACATAAAATCTCGGTGTAGCGAATACCACTATTATTCAAGAAACCGTTATAAAATGGTGTCAGACAAGGAGCAAACAGAATAATGTTGATAAAATAGACAGACCAAATACAAAGTGGTAGTACTTTTGTAAGATGGGTAGTGGTTTTTGTAAAGCTAATCAGGGTAGTAGGGGAATAGATTTGGGACTACAATCCAAAAGAAGCAGCAGGAGGAGAACTTCCAGAATGGTTGAGGAATAGAAAAGGTATGTCTTCTTTAGATAAGTAGAATGACGATCTTTGGCTGTTCAGGTGTTCTAGCTATGCACCTTGATAAAAAGATCAGACTGACAGCTGTACAGAAAAAGGGGAAAGAACTTTTAGTAAGCAATATTTTCGGTAGTAATGTGGTTTCACAATTTCTTTTTCAGATCTGAAAAAGGCTGCTTGAAGAGTTTTTTAAAATCGGTATGAAGTATAATCAACCACTGAATGTAATGTTTGGTGGGTTGAAAAGGTACCAGCGCACTAAAGGCCATAGGTACTAAAACCAATGACCAATAGGACTGTTTAATAATCACGCATTTTGATAAAAAACCTTAAAAAACTCATCTTAAAATATACGCCTGCGATAATTTGCAAGCAGAAAATTCACGAAAGCGTAGTAATATGAAGAGACACGACCAACATGTAATGAGAGGTGAGACAAAAAGTAAATATGTGATGGTAATTATTTAGTGCGCCCGGTTCCGTCGTTCGAGGATAGCGTTTTACCCAACAAAGGTTCTAACAGTTATGGGGCGATCGATTGGACCCACATGTATTCATGTGGGAAAGCGGGAGGGAATTTCACATTCAACCACGACCAGTGGGACACGGAGGTGAAAGATGGATTTTAGGAGCTCCGGTAGATGGATACTGTCAGAAAACCAAATACCGTTATATCATATCACGGTCTGTTACTGGCAGGGTGTGAGATTCATGCAAAGCTTAGAAACGAAGAACGCGATCCACTATGAGAAGAGTTAAAGAGATAAAAAAAGTTATTGAAAAGCAAAGAATTCAACCCTAAGTAGTTATGTGGTGAATGCGAAGTTCCAATGAAAACGGGTAAAGATATAAGATAGGTTGTGGACACTATCTTTAGCCATATCAGATAGTATACGATTTGAGGCGTATTCTCCAGCCAGCAAGTTTTGAAACTACCGGGTAATAGTTTAGAGTTACGAAGCTGAGCACGTTCGGCAAGCGTAGTATAGGAGATAATTTCTCAGAAACAGTAACTCATATTTGTGATAAAAGATCCCGCAAAACGTATAGAAAAATTCGTAGAAAGGATTTTTTGAAGTCAGGGGGAAAAGTATAAGAGGAAGAAGTAGTGGTCAAGATCTAGGTTTAATACGAACATTTACGTAAAAACCAATCGCCAGAGTCGAACAGTGGATAGAGCAAGTACGGTTATAGGTTTACAGCCAGTAAGTACGACATAAAACTTAATAAAAGAAATCTAGTAGGCGAACTGGCATCAACAACAAAAGAAAGTAATGGTCGGAAAACGTTGCAAAACGCAACAATATTTCTATTTACTCCAGAGTTTAGATTCTTCTTGATGTATACTTTATCTAGGACCCGGTTTTGTAAGTTACGATAGTTGGATAAAAGCTACGATTGCAAAGGACAGAAATTTTCTTTTCCTTCTGGAATGGTTCGATTCTCCAGACAAATGGATTACCCAGATACCGGATATAGAGAATTGGTATTCCAAACTATCTGGGAAAAATGTTAAATAGATGAAAACAGGAATTAAGTAAATGTGTAGAATTTCGAAGAAAATAATATGAAAATTTCAGAGATTGGTTGAAAATTTTTTACGATTTAGATGTTGTAGCACCGTTCTAGAAGCGGGTGGAAAAAAATGTTGTGAATTTTATAAACACAGCGGTGTGGATATTTTCAAAGATGAGGATAACATACCTGGAGTATGCTATACAATTTTATTGAGAGGAACATTAAAGAACAAAAAATTCTTCAAAGACGATTATTATTACGGAGGATGCTCTATATGCACCAAAAGAAGAAACATACGAAATGATGAAGACGCTCTAGTGGCGGTCCATCAATAGTATTTACACGATATGCAGAAGCTGGTGTTTCAAATCTTATATCTAATTCCACAAAATGATATTAACAAACCTTGCAAGGCTGTTTTGGGGTACGATGCAACGCCGTTATATTTATTACGTTAAATAAAGAGATGCAAGTGTGGAGAGAGGAAACTATAACCATATAGATACCCCACATAACCCTAATTTTTTTTTTTTTTTTATTAAAAAAAGTTTTGTAAAAAGAGTTTTATCTGGAGACTGGTTTGGGTTTGCGGAGGTGGATAGGAAGTTCCACACAACTTAAAAGATAAGTTTCTGAAATGTCCCCCCCATATTATAACAGAGAAGTAGAGGTGATGAAGTTCCACACACATGTTAAAAATATTTGGAAGTTTACTGGGAAGAAATAGAGGAAAATGGGAAGAAGAAAATTCGGTGGATCTATGACCGCCACTAAAAGTATTGCTGTACGCGCCCACTGTTTGAAAATGGTATTTAAAACCAGGCCTGAAATAAAGGGAGTTCATCGTGTTATAGATTATAGTAGTGGAAAAACCTTTGAGGTTCGCAAAAGATAGTTACAAGCCCGCAAGACGAACAGGCGATGTTGAACCAAATAAGGGAAAACCAGTAGCCGAATAAAGAAATTATTAGGAAATCGTGGTTGTGGAAAATGATAGAGGCAACGGAGAGACATTTAAATACGACATATATACACAAAACGAAACCTGTTTGTTGACAAAGCATTAAGAATCTGCATTCTTGGACGATTTGGAGAGCGATAGGAGATTGCGTACGAATATCTTCAAGAAAACCAAGGTGTGCGGTAATGAGACCAATATCATTGTGCAATAGCGGTTTGATCAACTAGCTATAATTGGAGAATATGTTGGAATTTTACTACGATTTCTAGATAAAATACGTAAAAGAGAAGACTTTGAATTAATACAGATGGATACAGATTAGTATGTAATATAGGAGTTAGTGAAAAAAACGATTGAGGAATTGATTAGACCTAAGCATACTAGGACGATGTTTGAAAGAGAAAAAAATAAATGGTTTGGCCTTGGGATAAATGGGAGCGAAAGAGAGCCCGGGACTTTTCAAAAGGAATTTAGCGGGGAGTAGGGCGATAGCGTTATTAGTAAAGTGTTATTTCGTAGAAAAAAAATTAAATTCACTAAAAGATTAATTTGGAACAAATTAAAATTAATAAAAACTCTGCGAAAGGATGTCCCAGAGAACTAACAATTTAAATTGGGATAGATATAAACGAGTACTAAGTGAAACTACAGAAGATGGAAAACACATCATAGATGTAGCACAAAATAGAGGATTTAAAAACGAAAGACGGCGTTATGAAACCGTTACTGTCAACAAAATTAGGACTCTCGGCATCCTACGATAAAAGAAGCGTGTTACCAGGAGGAATTCCATCACAGAAACATCTCTAGTGATCGGGGGTAGCTGGGAGTCAGAAGGCACTATAGAAAGTTCTTCGCTGAACAACCCTCGAGGAGGGCCCATTCATCAAATAGTAGAGCACGGGTCTCCATCGGAGTTTGGTAATAGATCGATCTTGATGGATATACATTGAGAGACCACACTGGATCAGTCGCGCGGCGGCTGCCACCTTCGAGTTCCCGGTTGGATAGAGGTACCGGACTGTCAATATCAGATGGAAGTGCAATCGCCGATAGCTGCTCCTCTAAACCAAACGGGTCGCCCGCACGCGCGAGACGGCATATGGGCTTGCTCGTCACCCTTTTAAACTTTTGATAGCATCTAACAGGTCTTACCTATCAATCTGATCACTCCTCTCCGAATCAGTGCGGGAGAACCACGGCGGCTGTCTGGCCACCCACTCGGTCGATCGCGAATGAGGGGACATACAAGTTCTTTAGCGTATTGGTGTCCGAACAGTATCTCAGCCAGGGTTCGATTGAAGCGTTCCACGATCCCTGGTTCCGGTGACTATTGGACGCGGGCCGCGGTGTCTGACAGAAACTTCGAGCTTAGACAATAGATGACTGAGACCGAGCCCTGAACTCGCGGCCCGGGATCGACCTGGAGAAGATTCGGGCCATTTGAGGTGGGACTCTCTTATATATCGGGAAAGAGCCTCGGCCCGCTTCTTAGACTCTTTAGTGGCCAACGACTCAGCCCTTATAACGACTCGCTACGTCAAGATTGTCAGTGGTACTTGTACGTCTTGCGACCGACGCGATCGTGAAGGTAGAAACAGGAGGTCCTCTTGGTGAACTTGGTTCGGGCACCGGCCGTCGAATTTCTGGCGCGGAATATTGTGAGGGACGTGGGTAAATAGGTTCTGCCCAGATGGCTGCTCTTGAGTCATTCCTTGACAGCGTTTTATGAACCTTGGTCGCCGCCGCGAAGGTTCTTGATGGCGTAGAGTCCCTTCCAGTAGCCGCGTTTTGGGGCTTTAGTATGTATTGACAGCTTGCGCGTTTATGTTTGGTATCAAGTTTGCGGGCATGTTCATCGTATGCGAGTATTCTAATATATCGGACAATCTCCAAACATGCCCTCGCAAGTTCGTCCGGTAATGCGGTCGTTAAATAATAAACCTTTGTTGGAAGGGAAAGTTTCGCTTGCAGCCCCAATCGCGTTAGGTTGGAACAGGATGAGTGGAATCTAATTCATTCAATCTCGATTGGGAGTCCAATCCCCCAGGATTGGTGGGGAATCTAACATCCGCTTTGCGAAAAGGGTGGCCGCTTTTTCGTCCTCGCGCCCGTTCTACGTGAGAATCTCGGGCCCCGAGATTCATACTCTTTGCACAGTGTAAAAACGATGTTTTTGGGCAGTGTAGCCTACATCGATATAGCGTCATAAAGTTCGTTCAACTAACATCGTTCATATATATATTATATATTTCATAAAAAAAATTGTTTTAATTAATTAATTTAAAATCTCGAATTGATATAATAGCCGACGAGCCCACCACACCCTTCCACGACGATGAACGCGATCTCGCGGTCCTTTTGGCCTCTGACGGTACATGAAATCTGGAAAGTTGGGGCTCGGGATCATTGGATCGAGAACTTTTGTGCGGATAGTGCCAGCGCGTACTCGCGGTTGGCTTCTTCAAACGTTCTGAAAAGTTTGCGACGGCGTGATTTCGCGGCGGAAGTCTTCATTGATCCAGTCCAGATGGGCGGATCGTTTTTTCGACCACGCTTCCGTTGAGTATTGCGTTGTTCTACAGCTAAATCATGGCGTTACGCTCCTATCCACGTTCGAGTTTCATTTTAGAAGAATATAAAGTTGCTACCGCTGAAAGCCAATGCGTTTTACAAGCGCACACCTACTATTACTGCGATGAAGCCATTTATTTCCATATATTAACTTGGTGGATTCCAGCTTTAACTAGATAATCCGGTCCAATACATGCGGCGCTACTTCTAAGGTCGCGAGCTACGTCTCTCACAGTAAAGTCCAATTTGGAGCGGTTCCTCTAGGGGGTGGATAAGCGCATTCACTAAAACATTTTACCATCTTGTTCAGCCATTGTTATAATTATGATATAAAAATGGGATCTCGATCAAATGTATAAATGGGCGCATCCAATCGCGATTGGTGTTTCGTAACTTTCTTCTGAACAAGGTGGTTGTTTTTTCGATAATATGGGGTTATTTCAAACGCACAGGGCCATCCCAACAACTGTAGACCACCCACCAACAACCCAACTCCAATTTCACGATTTGGGTTCAATCGGATCGCCCAACTCCAACGGCAAGTTGGTATTGGGTGTTGGTGTGCTTCAATTCGTGAATTGGGGGTGTTGTTGTGTACTCAACTCTGTCTTCAGATGTTTTGCTGTCTCCGATCCCCGATTGTAACGCACTGTTTAGCCTCTCGAAGGCTCGGCGAGTATTTTATCTTGTTTAACTTTTCGGGTGGCAGCCGCCGCCCGCCAGCTGCCTGTCTTTAGGGATTTTTTATATGCGTATGTCATCAGTGGCGGAAGTAACACTCTGGTTCGATTGTGTTGGAGCAATCTGGTTCAAACTTCGTCACACTCGTGGGGTGTGTCTTGTGTTCATTCCCATTTTCAGGGCTTATAGTTCGTGGCATAGAGTCCAAATTGACCAGTGTTTACCGTGGTCAACGCGGTTGTCAGCGGAGCTAAGTAATATTCCAAACTTGTGATAAATTGAGCAGCATGCCGTTTCTAAGAGTGGTGTCTTAAAAGGGTCGTCTCTTGATCATCAATTTCAACCCCGCAGAGTTTTGGTATTGGGAGAGTCTACTAACGGCAGGTAGCGTACTAATGATTAGCCGCCGATCAGAGTTTTTGTCATCTCTGCTCCCAATTAGGATTCGTATATCGCGCATAAATTTTATCGATCTCCGCATCTGACCTCTTATCCACCTGTACCAAACTGAGGACGCCTACCTAGATATTGCTCGATTGTCCCCAGCAACCAGCGGAGTAGGACGTTGCGTGCGCCGCTTTTCATTGGAGTCGTTGCACTCAAACCAATACCAACTGCCGTTGGAGTTGGAGTTGATCCCGATTGCTCTGTCGGAGTTGATTGTTTCATTATCTTTGCAGTCGGAGTTGAGGTTTCTTCCATTAGCTGATAGAGAAGTTCGTCGCAGTTCATTTTTTTTCAAAATTAGTAATTTAACTATTCTAACAGTCTATCACTTTAACATATTTATTATTACAAAAATAATAAATGCGCACCACGAACTTATGATCTACCATTATGCTCGCAACACAAGCTCGCAGGCGGAGCAGAAAAAATTGTTAACTTTAGTTAACCATTGTTCAGTATTTGTCAGCATAGTTCAGCATTGTTCAGCATTGTTCAGAATTGTTCAGCAATTGCTAAGCTTGTTCAGCAATTGCTAGCATTGTAAGCATTGCAATAGCTTATTAATTGTAAATTTTTCCTAATTTTTTCAAAAAATTATTAATTAATGATAACTTTATAAAGCAGTTGGTTGTGATCAGTCTTTAGCAGAGCTTGGCGTGCTTAGTTTCGGAAAAGCTCGTGTCGAACCTCAGTGCGTCCTTCGCGCGTTGGGAATAACGTCAATTTCTTCTCGAGTACAGTCATCGAAGAGTCTTTGGTCCTTGCAGTGAAAAAGAGGGGCGAAACCCATTTCGTTTGCTCGCGCGATCCTTGAGGACCGGGTTGTATTTTTGAGTGCGAGATCCAGACGCTTTTGCCTTGCATGGCGGCCAGAAAATGCGAGCTCGGAGAGCATGTCCTTCTTTTTTTGGTCATCGCCGCCTTGGCCGAGGCCTATCTCCCGGGTCCAATAACGTATACCTCAGGGTCGGTCCATATCCACGGGCGCGCTGTTAAGTATCGTTGTGCCGAACGTGGGACACAGGATCACAATTGACGAAAGGCATCGCGAGTAGGAGCCCTCGAGCAAGTCTAGGATGAAAACCCGTTTTTCCACATTCCTGTCTGCCCAATATTATGGCAGAGTGAGCATCTCAACTCGTGAATTGGTATTGATTGTAGATTTTAATTTAATTCTTTAGAATTATCAAACTTATGTATTAATAAATCATTTAGAATTTTAGTAGATCGCTGATCGTATCGACCATCTTTCGATGTTGAGTTGTGAGTCTGTTAATTATATATAAGTACACGTTCACTGGCCCCGGCTCCGTCGCTCCTCTTTGGTTCTCTGGATCGTCACCACCTCACTAGCGTTTCTCAACTTGGCGTCCGTACCGTGTATTTGGTCATCGTCGCTGGCTAGCATGTCTAGCCATAACGCGTATTTTGGTAATTCAGGAAACTCCGCGAGGAGACGGCCGAGAGATGCAGGTCTTTGGCAACTGCTGCAACCTCCGTGGAGCGCTTAGAGCCGGCCGCAAACTGCTTTTCTTACTTGTTCCACTGTGCATCCCTGGTGCGCGCGAAGCCCGCGCTGTAAGAAAGGGTTGATTGGGGACTCCCTCGCTCGTTCACCTCTACCTTCGTGATTTTGGGTATAGAATCGTCGGTTTTTCTAACACCCCCGAACGCGAACCGTGGAATCCTCGAACAGCTCAGTATACCTTTCATCGAGCGGGCGGGTACTGTTGACGTTAATATTCCAATGTGTCGCTTTTTGTCTTTCGGCATTCTTGCCGATGGCGAAGACTCGGTCGTAAGTATGGCAACGCGCCCGGTGTGTACTGGGTTCTGATCACTCGCGCTAGTTCGGGCATCGAGGACCATGTGCGTACTCCAGCGAATCATTATCGACCGTATACGTCGGCAAACATGTCGCTGGCTATGATAACTCGGCCGTCGTCGTGATTGTTTGAACGTTAGTTCGTATTCGAGG